>PVKA01042578.1:0-17328 GCA_004027165.1 Ctenomys sociabilis | reverse complement strand
CTGATTGACATTTGTATTTTAGGAAAATAAAAATAAATGGAAAAAAAATATAAATAAATAAATAAATAAAGATATTCAGGATTTTATGAAAATTTAAAAACTAAAAACAAAATTGACACAAAATGTTAACCCTAAGAAATAAGACTAAGAAAATATAAACTTATTTTATTAAGTTCTATATGACTAGAAATGTTCACATATGCATGTACTATTCTTATAATGATTATTAATTGTCACTGAAGAAAATTTATTATCAGCTCTTAGTTCTATTACTTTATTTCAATATGTTGTATTATGATCTTTCTTCTAAAATAGTATTCCTCTTCCATTCTGACATTGTTCAAAAGCACTTTTCACTTAGTTTCTGTCAAATATTTAAATTCAAGCTATTTGTATACATAACTGGAATATTTTCAAAGTTACTATGCCATTAGAACTGTCTCATAAATTGCAGGGGCGTGGCCAGCAAGCAGAGAAGGGAGGAGCCTGAGAGAGATGTGCCTTCCAAGGTCATGCCCCAATGACGCTTCTTTTCAAACCAAAGCCTGCCTTCTAACTGCACATTCAGTTATAGGGTCATCATGATCCAGTCACTGACCAAAAGCCCACCCCCTGCCAAAAAAAAAAATAAGGCTTTGCCAAGGAAAACCTAGAGCTAAACTATACCTAGATTAAGCCAAAGGAAACGTGAAGAGGCGAGCAGGAGCCTGGCATCCCTGCGTTGCTCAATCTACCAACTGCAGAGCTACTTACTGCCACCTTCTTGTTATATGAGATAATAAAATTCTCGTTGCTCTATAGGCTGTTTTTAATCTGGATGTCCTAATGCTTGCAAACAAAATTGTACTAATAAACCCTTGTTTTTTTTTGGAATGGGAAAAAAAGTAGGGTGGTATCCTTACTAAAATACAAAAGCAAAAACAAAAGCACAATTGAACAAATTAGAAGAAATGTTAAGATTGCACTCATTTCTAAACCCATTATTCAGGAAATACACATAATTATGAATATTCAGTTCATCTTTATATTTTATAACAGTCATGTTGCAAAGCATTCTCAATATTCACAATTTATTACCAATTAGTGTTTATTCTTATACAACCTCAAATACAAATAAATAAAATAAATATCTATGAGATAATGCTGTTATAAATCAAGGACTTAATAAATAACTAACTAGGGGAGGATAGACAAATCCTCATAAAAAAAAATCCAAACTGTTTATTAAAACTATTGTACCATCTAGGAGATAGAACCTACCTTTAGAGTGTTTCCATACAATGGCTCTTTCCAAAGAGAATAATATAGAAAGATGAAGAAAGAGTAGCTTTGGACTCAGGAAACTAAGGGACACTTCCTCAGCAAGACATGGAAGTTAGCATCAAAGGTGCCAGGTCACGCTGTTGGTAGATCCCCAGACATGGTGTAAAGAAAATAGCTCTGCACCTGTCTGGCATTCCTCAAAAAATATGTAACTCCAGTCTAATCAACAAAAAAAAGAGACAGAGAAAACTGACTTTAAAGGAAATTCTAAAACATATTTTAAATTCTCAAGATCATCAAAAATAAGAAAAATCAGTAAAACTTTCATAGCCAAAATGAGCCAGAAGAGACATGATGATTAAATGAGATCTTGCAGAGCAAAAAGACCTTAAATTGAAAACTAAGAAAATACTTAGGAAAAAAAGGACTTTGGTTGTAAAAATGTATCAGTATTGATTTATGAACTGTGGAGGTGTGACATAGTACTGTAATAATATAATAGGGGAAGTTGGGTGTGTAGGTTGTGACAATTCTTCGCTTCACAATCATTCAGTAAACTTGTAACTATTGACAGAGGTTTGCTTTTTATTTTCTGTTTGCATCCCCCCCAACCACTAAAGAGGTTTATTTTTTAAAGAGAATAAACAGTGCAAAAAATTAGACATTATACAGAATTTCACTAAATAAAATAATAGAAATTCAACAATGGTCATTATATTGCATATTATTTTCTTCAAATTAGTTGTTCAGATTACTAGATACTACTATGAAAAATGTGTAAGAAAATAGAAAAAAAATGAAGCATAAACTGTCCCTCTCAATAGACAGCAAAAATCAGCAGTACAATTATCCAATCTATCATGTGTTTATATATATATATATATTTATTTTTCCCTTCTTTCCTTTTTTCTTTTCCCCTTTCCCTCAGCCCAGCTGTTGCTTCCCTTGGAACTCTCTCCCTTTCACACTATCCATTGAACATTTCAGATCCCACTTAGTCTTTCAGGTTGTTACACTAGAGAGAGAATACAGTGTTTACACAGGCAGATCCGATTTATTTCACTTAAAAGCATGCTCTCTAGTTGTATCCATTTGCCTATAAAAGCTACAGATTTATCATTTTCTATAGCTAAGTAATACCCTATTGTGTAAAAATAATACATCATTTTATCCATTACTCAGTTGATGGGCATTTGAATTGTTTCCAAGATTTAGCTATAACAAATTGTGCTGATAAAAACAAAGGTGCACATATTTCACTGTGGTATGAGGCTTTCAGTTATTCTGGAAAAATACCCAGGAGGGCAATAGGTGGATTGAATGGGACCTCTAATCCTAGCTTTTTGAGGAATCTCCACACTTATTTCCATACTGGTTACACCTGTCTACACTCCCACCAACAATGAAGAAGGGTTCTTTCTGTTAAGAGGTTTATTTTCTAAACCATTAAAAATTATAAAATAGAAATCACTTGCAACCCCATAAATTTTATCAAATATGTTTTTAATATTAAGTGAAGGAAGTAATCTCTTCCCAATAATTGATTCCTAGGATAATGATCAGAAGAAATATCTTACAACAAATGCTTGACATTTGTATAATTTGTTATGTTGGTTATTTTAGTATCACCAACTCTCAATTATGTATTTGCAGTCACAAAGGAAAAAGCTACATGAAAATTCAAGTTTTTTCCCAAAAGTACACATTCTTTGCTACCCTTGAAACCGAGTACATTAGATGCATAATTATTTTCTCTATTTATTCTCCTAGGCATAGTCAAGTGTTGGTGCAGCAAAGTAAGAGCACAGCCTTCCCGGTTAAGCTAGGCCTGCGGCTTCAGAAACATAATTCTGCAATAATGCAGTGCTGCAGCTAATTAATATTATCAGCTCAGTGAAGCGACGGCAGAGTTCCAGTTTGTAAAAAAGGACCTGAAATAATGTTTTGGGGGAATGAGTTAAAAACAATTATTTTATTGATTTTTTTTCTAGTTTTTAATTGGTTAAAGCAAGATTTATAACCATAGAAAAGTTTGAGTGAAATAAATAGTAAGGTTATGCATGAAAAGATGCCATTTGTTCAATAAATAAGAAATAATGAGGTGAATTAGTAACTCTTCTCTCATTGCTGGGACTAATACCCGATACCCAAAATGAAGGAAGGAAAGGTTTACTTAGTTCACTGGAGGTTTCAGTCCATATTCAGCTGGCTCCGAGGCAGAGGGGGATAAGGCAGAGAACAGCCCTTCATGGCTGCAGCAAAGAGCAAGACCACAAGGGAGAGGTAGCAGCAGCTCAAGCAGCTAACTTCTCTTCCTTCTTTACACTGTAATGCAAATTACCTGCCCAGGGCAGGTGCAGCATCCACACACACAATAATCAATCACAAACTCCAGAAGCCACCCCAAGACTGCTTGAGGCTTTGGGGGGACAACTATACACAAACCATAGCATTCCTCCCCTGGACCTCCAGAGACTCATACAAAAGCCATTCTAGTCCATCTCTAAGAGTTGCCAAAGTCCCAACAGTTTCAGCATTGCTGAAAAGTCCAAGTCCCAAGTCTCCTCCAAGATCCAAGGCATCCACACCCACAATAATCAATCACAAACTCCAGAAGCCACCCCAAGACTGCTTGAGGCTTTGGGGACGCAACTATACACAAACCATAGAACAAGGCAATGGCTCTTGTGTTTCAATATGCAATATAATTTATATCAGAATTCTGGTGGAATGTGAATTTGAATACATCAACTATTTCTATTTTATTCAAATAAATTGACATGCATCAAGGTAAACAGAAAGTTAAACAAAGAAATGAAATCATATTTTAAGGTTGGAAAATAATGAAAATAATTTTTAATGATAGCCAAATGATACCTTGGTTAAATAATGATACCTTCCAGGGAAATTAAATTTATTTACTTAATGTTATATTGTTATGCAAAGTAACCTATTTTTGTAGTTCCAGTACAAAAAAAAAACTAATAAACTCAATAAATTCATAAAACTAGATATTTATCAACATAAATATAGATTTTTGCCTAGACTTACATAAAAAGATCTAATTAATATAGAAAAGAAAAGAGGAAAAAAGGTAAAAGAAGAAGAGGGAGTCAGCACACAGAAGCAAGCAAAAGAAAAATATTCAAGGCACTATTTAAAATGTAAAAGGGCTATTGATGTAAACTAATGATAATGATAATGCATATTTTCTTTAACATATATAATTTAGTTTATAAATGCTTCAAGAGAAGATATTTATTATCAGCATAATAGATGTGTCCACAACACTGTTTTGGAACCACATTTTATATATATATATATATATATATATATATATATATATATATATCTTTTTATTATACTGGATATCTTGTCTTTTAGTTAAAATCGGTGAGCTCTTCTCCAAATTATGCTATCTCTATAGTATTAGCACAGGAAATTACAGCTGCTTATTTGTAATTGTTTATTTCACTGTTTCTTTGTTGCTTTTAATTCTCCACACAACCTATTGTACAGTTTTATAAAAACTCATTGTTATTACTGATTATTTGCTAATACTCTTGAGCAATATATACAGCTACTAGAAGTGAGTGAATAAATAATTACAACATACAAATTAAAGGTAATTGTTTTTTAATACTTAAGCAAAAGAATAAAATTATATTTCACATAGCATGGTTCTACTGTGGAGAAAATGAACGACGTACTGTAAAAATTCCAAGAAAATGGAAATATATGTATATAGATTGACCTTCTAGTGTATTTTTATAATTTTGATTTGTCTATCAGAAAGAGAAATCTTACTATCATTATATTATTACTGGAATATGAGATTCAATTTTTATGTATATACACTAAAAATGTCGATTTCTATGGCAGCAGGTGGAACATTTTTCTAATTTAAAGTGTTTGTGTTTTAAATAGTTGATAAAATTTTAGACTATCACCCAAAATGTTAAAAGTAAATGTAATTCTTTTTCTCTATGAAAGGCGAGAAAGAACTAAGAGCGGCGGTGCTCCCCCGCAAACCCAGCCCTCGTGGGGCTGATGTAGGAGGACACTCTGAGCTACAAAGCGAGTTCAAGGCCAGCCTGAATTACATTGCAAGACCGGGTCTCAAAAAGAAAGAAAGGCCAAAAAAGACACAATGTATGCATTGATAATGGAGTGGAGAGAAAATGGGGAATGCCACTTCTTTACATTATAACTTTACGGTGTTTTCAGGTCCCTTGTTAACAAAATGCCATTAGAATGTAGCTGATATAAAAAATTGATACGGAGAAATATTCAAAATGTTATGCATTCCACTCTGTAGTAGAATATTTTTCTTCCTCTGCACAAAATATATACTAAATACAAAAACTCATATAGGCCAGGGAGATAACTCAGTGGAATAAGCGCTTCCTTGACAAGCACAAGGGACTGAGTTCAATCCCTGGTTCCACAAAAAAAAAAAAAAAAGAAAGAAACCCATACAAGCACATTTTGTTAACAAAGATGACTAGCATAAAGTATATACACAAAGACCAGACAGTAGGGAAGTTCACCTCTTCTTCTTTTTCCACTATTTTAACAATTTTTATTCATCATCTACTTAAGAGACAAAGTTTACAGTTGAAAAGTGTTGTTAGAAATCCTTTTTCCTAATTACACATTTTCTGGAGGAGGAAACAGGCCCAAGAGTTTCTCTTAATTTTGAACCTGTATGATTAATTAGCAGCAAATATAATCTTAAAATCCATTACCAGTGATTTCAGTCCTTGTTTTGAAGTCACTTTTGTCCAATTTCAGGTAATAAATTATAAGTGAAATGCCTATGACTATAAACGTGTATATTTTCCAATAAAATGAAAAGGTACTACTTGGTTTTCATAGGACTATATAATAGCTGCACAAGGGCTACTGAGCAATATGAAGTAAGATCTTCAAGGTGGAGTTTTTAGCCATCATTTTATAAACACCATTTATGAAAATAAAAGTTGAAATAAAAGATGATTATGAAGATCTACTGGATAAGCAAATATCAGAGATTCTATAAACTTAAGTTGCAGACTGATGAAGCTCCCAGGTTGTCTTACTACTGAACAGGAAGAACAGAAAATAAAAGCAGCTATATAAATTCTTTTTGTTCTTTGTATTACCTTATAAATAACTTATCTAAACAAGGGGTGCTGGGAGTGCTCTGTTAGTTAGCAGAATATTAAAGTGCTCTACATTTTTAACCTTAACCGGGCTTCAACAGTTAGAAGGTCAGTTTAGAATCTCATCACTAGATGGCACTGTTACCCTCTAACACAAATAATACAATGATCTAATGAGAAAGTTAAATTAGTAGACAATTATTCCTATTAAACTCTTCTTTTCATGTGATGGTTACTTATGGCGTGCAGTACAAATCCTATAGGATGTCCCACTAAGTCAGGGCTGTTGTTGCACAAGCTCTATTTTACCGGCTTTCACCTCAATCAGTCGTGCAGATTTGACTCCACATCGTTCCAACAGTACTCAGACATGACATGTATATAACACGGACTATGATGCACATTTACAGCCGGGCTTTATTTTAAATGTTGCTTTCTGGATCTCGACATTTCTTTTATGCTTACCTGGGTGTTCTTCACTCTTCACTTATGAATGGAGGCCTAAATCGAGTTTATTTCTGCCCTTTTTCTGTGTGTAGTTTCAAGTTTCCACTGAGCCTCCTATAAACTATGAAGGCCCTGGGATATACAGAGTAATGCTAACATATATTGTTATGATATAGTCCTATTAATACTGCACATTGCAAATCAAGTGAAGTGGAATTTCCATTGAAGGAGGTTCTTATTTATTTCTTTCCTCAAGATAGACGAGACCAACTCAACAAGCTTAGCAACCCATTTTCTTCCCTGAAACAGAGATCTGCTTTGTTTTCTTATATTACCATAGTCTATCACTTTTCCTGTGGCAAATGAAGGCTTACTGGGGAAGTTAAGTCATTCTACTGTGGGTGTTATCAAAGAAGTGATACCAAACTATTTTTAAATGAATACAGATCCAAAACTCATTGTAATCTGTACCCAGCCCACACGTAGATGATGCCACCCAAATATTCTCTGTGTGATCACTGAACATCATATTTACATATTTTAGAAGTAACACAATACATTGTGGATGGTGGTTTCTACTGGCAAGAAAATATGTTGAAAAGCCCACATCACAGAATGATGTTTTGTTGTATTAATATAATGAAGCACAAAATTTTTGCCAGAGTGCAATATAGCTGTCATATGCACTTTCTAGCTGGAACTGACATTTTGTTCTTTGTCAAATGCCCCTTCATTTCCAAATGAGTATTCTCCCATGAATCTGGAAAATAAACTCTTACATTCTTCAAACAAAAACTTTCTGAATGCATATGTTCACTTTCTCTTTTTTTTTAATTTTACTTTTGTTTTATTGAAGTACAAATATTGATGAGACAGTTTTAAGATACCTTGACAAGATGGATTTCATAAATTAATACATTGCAAACTGTTTTCATAATGTTTTGGTATGATAAAAGGTGTATACATGATATTATACTTACAGACATTATTATACCATATGTCTCTATCAGTAAATTAAAAAAGTGTAGCTGTTTGCGTATCTTATTTTTTATACCTGAATTACATCAAATGTTCAATAATTAATACTTTCTACCATATTATTTTTCCAGTGGTTGTCCATAGTACTAGAAGGCGACATAATATCTGCCCAACCACCATTAGTGCAAATCTTGCCCCTCATAGAATTATGTAGAAGCACAGTGTTATCTATCCCAACTGTACTGTATATACACACATCATGATTTTTTATTTCTACACCCCTTTCTTTGTCTACACCTGTCAAAGGTGGGCACTTCATTCCCATTCAACTAACTTAGGTGCTTGAACTCAACAACACAATCCAACACAGTCCAGCATTCCACAGCAATAGTGAGTTATCCGAAGATGTTGTCGACCATAGCCATTTACAGCTCAGCATAATATTGGTCTCACTTTCTCTTAAGAGACCACTGAAACCACACAACTACATTTTCAGCAACATAGGACATTCAACTAACTGATGTTTCATTATAAACTTAATTAATGAAGTACGTGAACATTAAAGTCACTTTCAAATGCAATAAACTAGAATTACACATAAAATTGGCCTAATTGTAAATATCATAGTAAGTATAGAAGTTCTAGATAAATTTAACTTCTATGAGTATGTTGTCACAACAGGTAAGCAAAAACTGAATTAAAAAGACTGGTTAATGTTCTCTAAAACAAAAGGTAAGTAGCACTGAAATTTACAATAATTATATAAATTTAACAGCATTTAGTAATTTTGTCAAAAACCCTATGATCAAGATCTTTTTAAGCTCAGATTTGAGTATGTCTTTTTACCGTGTAAAAGAATTTTATCAATTCATTTTGAAATCTATTCCTACATCATCCAGGCTCACTGAGATGTTAAAAGCAAAATGTTTCTTTTGGTCAACATTTTTAAATAAATCCTGTCACTTGACATTCACCTCAAATTCATTTTAAGATATCTGAAAATGACAAAGTAAAATGCTTCTGATTTAAAATTTATCTGTCTTAAAGTTTATATTTGTTGAAAGAATACATTTGACTATTGAAATGTAAATGAAAAACAAAACCATTTCATTATTATTTGTTTTTTGTGTGGTTTCATAGTTTAGAGTGTGACCTAATGAAATTTTATGATGAAAATGAACCCTAATTTTAATTCTACAAATGTTGTCTTATGCTCTTTAATTTAACTTACACATGTAGCAATTTAAAATTCCCCAATATATCAAAGTTGAAATATTTAAAATTCATTCATTAGCATAATTAGATAAACGGACATTTATTTTTAGCAAAAAGAAAGCTTATCCTTTGAAGAAAAAAGATGTCTACATTAAAACACTAGTATGTTGAGGGATATTTTCTCCTGAGTAGCCTTAAGAATTGATATGAGTATGTAGGTATAATTTAAATTCCAACAATGAAGATACTGGGCAGTGTATTCCTCATTTCTCATGTAGGTGTCTCCTTGCTTCCCACACCAGTGCCTCTCTCTCTCTCTCCCCTTCCCTTTTCTTATCTCCTCTGCCTACCTCTCTCATTCTTTCTCCACTTGTCTTATACATTACCCACATATATGCACACATATACTGCCTTAGCTCTGTATTTCCTCATCATCAGTTGTAGTTTTTTAATTTTTTTTGCTGAAGTACAAATATCAGACAGTTTCAAGACACCTTAACAAGACAGATTCAATAAATTAATACATTGCAAACTGTTTTCATGTTTTGGTATCATACAAGGTGCATACATGATATTATATTTACAGATATTATTTTAGCAGATGTCTCTTATCAGTAATTTTTTTAAATTTTTATAGAGAGTAGAAAATAGTATTAAAACAGAAAAATTACAAGTGATACAGAATATTACTTAATGAAGTAATATGAATTTCACAGTACTTGTTGTAATGAAAAGTATTGTCTTCCAACTGGTACATATTACCAGATAGATGCATGCAAAGCTGGAAGAAAAAAGAAATATATAAGAAATTAAGAAGAGAAAAAGAACAAACAATTGAAAAAATGAGGCAAAACAAACTGAGCTTTAACTGTTCCTTTCCATTGACCAACAGAAATCCACAGAACAGTTGTCCAATCCATCCTGCTTACATTCATACATTTATCTCTTTCCCTCACTACCTCTCCTGTCCTCTTCTACTCAGTAATTCCTTACTTTTGAGTAAGTTTGATACCCTTTTCCCAGTATCTATTGTACCTTTCACATTTTATTTTCTCTTTCAGGTTCTTACACTAAAGAGACAATACAATGTTTGCATATGCAAGCCTGATTTATTTCACTTAAGAGTATAGTGTCTAGTTGCATTAATTGACCAATCAAATATATCCTGTTTCCTAGCTGAATAATCCTCTATTATGTAAAAAGTACCATATCTTCTTTATCCATTCCTCAGTTGATGGGCATTTGCATTGTTTACAAGATTTAGCTATGACAAGTTGTGCTGCTGTAAACATGGGTGCACATATATTGCTGTGGTATGATGTTTTCATTTCTTCTGGAAAAATACCTAGGAGGGGAATAGCTGGCTTCAATGGACCTCCAATCCTAGATTTTTAAAGTATCTCCACATTATTTCCCATAGTGGTTATACCACCCTGCGCACACACTAGCAGTAGAGAAGAGTTCATTTTCCCCACAGTCCCTCCAGTATTTGTTATTGGGTGACTTCTTGATGTTAGCCATTCTTTCTGAGGTGACATGGAATCTCAGTGTTGTTTTAATTTGCATTTCTCAAATGACCAATGAGGTAAAACATTTCTTCATATATTTACTTGCTATTTGTATTTCTTCATGAGAAAAGTGTATATTCATCTCTGATGCCCATTTTTGGATTGTGTCTTTTTTAATTTTAGTGACCTGATTTTTTTAAGTATTTATATGTTTGAGATAGAAGGCTTTTGTTGGAGGGATAGTCAGCTATTTCCAGCTTGTGGGTTTTCTTTTTACTGTGTTCGAGATTTCCTTTGAAGTTCAGAAACTTTTCAAAAAGATAATATACCAGTTGGTGATTCTTTGAAGTATTTCCTGTGCAGTTTTATTTTTGTTCACAAACTCTCTACCCCTGTGTCTTTAAGATTTCTACCTACGTTTTCCTCTAGAAGATTTACTGTTTGTTTTAATGTTTAAATGTTTGATCTGTTTCAACTGTAGTTTTGTGCATGGTGATAGACACCGGTCTAAATTTAGCCTTCAGCATGTGGAAAGCCAGATTTTCCAGCACTATTAATTGAAAAAGCCATCTTTTTTCCAGTGAATGTGTTGGGCTCTTTTGTCAAAGATAAAGTTGCTAAGTATGTTTGTAGCTGTGTCTGCATCTTCTAATCTCTTCCATTGATCCTCAGGTCTGTCTCTATGCCAGTACCATGTTGATTTTATCACAGTAGCTTTACAGTATAGTTTCAGGTCAGGGATTTTGATGCCTCTTGACTTTCCTTTATTTCTTAGGATTGCTTTTGGTATTCTGGGCCCCTTCTGGGTCCAAATGAATTTGAGGAAAGTTTTCTCTAGCTCTGTGAGGGATACTAATGGTATTTTAATCAGAATTGCTTTGTATCTGTGTAACAATTTTGGGAGTATGGGCATTTTCACAATGTTGGTTCTTCCTATCCAGGAGCATAGAATTCCATTTCTTCAAATTCCCTTCAATCTCTTGTACCATAATTTTCACTGTATCAATCCTTTACTTCTTTTGTAAGATTGATTCCTAATTATTTCATTTTTTGGATGTATTCTGAAAGGTATAGCTTCCCCAATTTCTTTCTCAATGCATTCATTGTTTGTGTACAAAAATACTACTGATTTTTTGGTACTGACTTTGTATCTTGCTATATGAGTTTAGTTATTAAATGTACAAAGCTGCCGGGCGTGGTGGCGCATGCCTGTAATCCCAGCACTAGGGAGTCTGAGGCAGGAGGATTGTTGTGAGTTCGAGACCAGCCTGAGCTACAAAGTGAGCTTAAGGCCAGCCTGAACTGCATAGTGAGACCCTGCCTCAAAAAAAGACAAAAAAAATGTACAAAGCTGTTGGTGGTATTTTTGGGGTCTTCTATGTAGAGTAAATCATTTCATCTCCAGCATCAATTTTAAGCTCATGCCTGATTCTTAAAAGAGATAAACATTGCATCACAACTTTTCCATATCCAGGGGCCAGCCTAATAGCTCAGTCAACCAAAGTGCCTGCTTAGGCAGAGCACAGCAGCTGGGGTTCAATCCCCAGCCTGCCATGCTGGACTCGCCCATGGGGCATGGTGGCGCATGGCTTTAATTCCCGGCACTTAGGAGGGTGAAAATAGAAGAATCACTATGAGTCCAATCTACAGAGTGAGACTTTGTAGACACTGTTCTAAATATAGAAAAAAAAATTTTCTATGTCCCTAAAATGATACAAACAATATTTACCTGGGATAACAAATATAATGTATTAACATTATAAATGTATTAACATTATAAATTCAAAGTGATATTACTCTTCATGTTTTTCTTCAGGTAGTGTAAATATTTTTCATCAACATAGTAAATATATTTTTATCTGCTTGTAAAATTTGGCTGTGTTTAGCAATCAAGTATATAATCTGTCCAGGTGTAGAAGGTTCCTTGTCTTTTACCCCCAAAAAATAATTTGACATTGTGTTAGTTGTTACATTGTGTCAACTTGGCTGAATCAGCTCCTGCAGGTCTCAGGGTGGGGGCCCAGCCCTGCAGGTAGGCAGGGCCCAGGGATTGAGAAAGGCTTCCTGAGACCCTGCCCAATTTCCTGCCACCCTGCGCTGCTTCTGTGGAGAAGTCCAAGTTTTCAGAAGAGCTTGACCTTCGCAGCTGCGCCACTCTGGAGGAGCTCGGATCTCCACGAACTGTTATTTGCCTTGGAGCCAGCGGAATATTTGAACTCTCCAGTAACTGTGAGCTAAATAAACCTTTCCTTCCTTCATTTTGAGTGTTGAGTATTTGTCCCAGCAATGAGTAAAAAGTAACTAGGACAGACATCTTAATGCAATACAGGTATTTATTCCAATTTTTAAGGGAATCTAATGCTTCTAAATAATGTAGAACTTTGAACAAGTCTATATGCAATATGACTGTATGTGTAATTTTCAATATTTTTGTCACTTAGCTAAATAAGTTTTGTTCAGCACACCAACACATTTCTAATTTTTTTAAATATATTCTAAAAGAGAAGCTGATTTAGAGTTCCCAAATAACTCTTGAATTGCTTTGAATTCCATTAATTTCTTGTTTTTCAAAAAATATTGTAAATGTCTACTATAATCACCATAATAAATGACAATTATCTTGTTTGTAATCCATGTTTCCATCCCTATCTGAAAATTTCCTAAAATAAAAATGGCATTCATTATAATGAATTCATAAAGTAGACAACTTTAGAAACTCAATTCCAGTCACGGTGATAGTAATTTTTTTCAAAAATGTGTTGTCTTTTAAGTTTTAGAGGTTTATCTCCGGATGATAATTAATTTTCATTAAATTGCCTTGTTTTATTCATGAAAATGAATTAGACTAAGAAATAATCTTTAATAATTAAGCATATTAATATATTTCAGTAAAACACTTGCAACTCATTAGGTGTTATTGGTTTTATAAAATGAGATCATTTTGAATTAACACAGTCTCTTGAAAGGTAAGCAGTGAGAAGTGTGTAGTTTTGTATCCACAGATATAAAAGGATAACTGTAGTACTCGTGTCTAACTGGGTAAGTCCTGTCTCTACCATTTTTATTAACTATATAAAAATTCAAATTTTCCTTATCCATAAAATGATGCAAACAAACTTACCTGGAATAATAAAGTATATTGTTAATAGTAACAGTATAAATTCACAGTGACATTATCCTGCATGCATTTTTCTGGTAGGATAAATATTTCTCATGAATGTAGGAAGTAAGATTTTGTCCAATTTTTAAAATTTGGCCATCTTTATTAATCAGGTATATAATCTGGCAATTTACAAAAAGTTCCTCATATTTTATACCAAAAATGATTTGACATTTTGTTGAAACCAAAAAGCATTTATAATCTGAAGATCAAATTGACAGGAATTCCCAAAATTTCTCTCAAGCTACCTCACACAGATTATTAGGGAAATGTTTGTTAATACTGTATTTCTAGAGAAAGCGAGATTCATCTTTATGAAGCTGCATATATGTGTGAATATGTTCTGTCCCTATTTAGCCATCTGAAATATAGTAGATACAGACACACCTACCCACACAAAATTGTCCCACCTCATTGAAACAGAGAACACTGAATATGATGATCTGGCATCAGGTAGTCTTCATTTATTTCATTTTTAAATGTCATATTTGGGCCAAGGAGATGGCTCAGTAGAATAAACACTTCCCTGGCAAGTGCAAGGGCCTGAGTTCTGTTATGGGTCACTCAGCATAGGAACCAGATCAGCCAGATAGGAATTTGAATAGAGCCTTTTATTTACTGAGCTCAGGTATGTTGGCTATTTCTCAAGCACGAGAAGGCTGATCCACCAGAACGTGGGCAGTGTGGGGGGGGGGGTATTTATAACAGAAATCACATCCAGTTTCCTGAACGAGTTTGTTATCTAGCACAGAACAACAGAAAACTACATTCATTTCACACAGCTGCAAACTGTTCGTAACTCAAGATCTTTCACAGCTTAGTGGTAAGAGTATATTTTTGCCCAGCCCCAGAGACCGGCCGAGACAGCGCGGCTGACTCCGCCATCCTCCTCCATCCCGCCCACGCCTGCCCAGCCCCAGAGACCTCCTGAGACAACAACACCAACGCCAGCAGCATACTCGATCCCGCCCACACCGCCCAGCCAGAGACCGGCCTGAGACAGTGGCTGACTCCAGCGGCCTTCTGGATCCCGTGCCAAGCTCTCCCAGCCAGTGAGAATTTGCATGACTCACCAGGCTTCCCAGATCAGTGAGAGTGTGGTGAGTCTGAGGGAGAGCCTTTGGCTTCTTCCCACGCGCGCCACGTGGATCCCTGTCCCAAACCCCTCCAAGCCAGTGACTGGCCTGAAACCTCAGGACCTACTCACCAACACCTCTCCAGATCCCCTAACCTAAAGCCCGCTGAGCAAGTGGGAATTTCCCCGATTCTCTGGGCATCAAAGTTCAGTGAGTGTAGAACTCCAGGCCCGCCATGCCTGAGAGACATTTCCCAGGGATTACCTGCCCCCCAACCCCCGTGGCCCGGTGACAGCTCCAGGCACACTGTGCCAGAGAAACATTTCCAGGTGATTACCACTCCCACCCCACAGCCCCAGACCCAGTGCAGGTCAGCCTGGAGGGAGAACTCCAAGCCTGCCACGCTGGAGGGACATTTCTCAGCAATCCATGGTCCCATGCTTCGGACCGAAACCCAGCACAGCCTGGCCTGTGAGTGAGGCCAGAGGGACCTTTCCCAGCTTTCTCGGGTTATGGCCAGTAGACCCGGACCCAGCGCAGGCTGGACAACTCAGTACAGCCTACTCAGTGAATAAGATCATCCACTATCCTTTTGTGAGCCCAGAAGACCCACCAAAGCCCAGGCCCACCCACCTGGGGATCAACCTGCTTAACACAGGAGGGCTGACCCCGGGAACCAACAGAGGGGAACCAAAGGAGCTGCAGCAAAAAAGGAACTGAACACAACAGCTAGACCCAGGATAGGAATACCTGGAAAATATCAAACTTAATAGACTGGCACCCGAATCTCATAGCAAGCTGAGGCTATAGCTGCACCAAAGCTCTACACCAAAGGTCAAAGATCAGGGCTATACAAAATGACAAAGAACTCTGGCAAGCGCAAGGGCCTGAGTTCAATCCCCGGTTCCGCAAAAAAAAAAAAAAAAAAAAAGACAAAGAGGAGGGGAAAAATGCAATCCCAGACTTCGAGTCCATCAGGAAGGGCAGAGGACACTAGCTCAGCTGCAATGAATGAACTAACAGATACAGCAGCAAAGGAACAACAGCAGAAAGCTATAGAGGAAATAAAATGAGAAATAATTCCCCAAATTAAAAAAGAAATATTTGAATACATAGTATCTGAAATAAAGAATGAATTCCAGAAACATTGGGTGGAAAAGCGATACTCACCCAGAACAAGTGCAGAGAGCACTATTCCAGCTGATATATATGAATTAACAGCATCTGAAGCAAAGAAACAACAGCAGAAAGATCATGAGGAACTCAAAGCAGAAATAAATTCTGAAATCAAAAAAGAACTTTTTGAAGTCATAGGATCTGAAATACCGAAACAAGTCTGGAAATATACAGAGGAAATCCAACTTGGAAGAAACACAGCAGAAAAAGAATTAATAACTACCTCTAAAGAAGACATGGATAAAAAATTTGAGGATATCAGAAATATGATGGATTCCTTGAATGACCAATACAAAAAAGAAATAGAACACATGAAACACAGTCAAAGAGATATAGAAGAACGAAAAAAAGCAATCACGAGTCTACAAAACCATGAGTGAAAGCGAAGACAGAGTTTCAGATCTTGAAGATGCCGGAGCAGCTAGTGAAAAGGTGAGAAGGGATCTCTTAAAAACAACAAGAACGCAGGAAAAAATAATCCATCACCTGCAGGATGACGCCAGAATGAACAATGTGAGAATAACTGGTATCAACGAGAATGAAGGAGTCAATACAAATGACATAAAAAGAATTTGGGGAGAAATAATTGCAGAAAACCTTCCAAATATGAGGAAACAATCCAACATTCAGGCCACCGAAGCATACAGAACACGAAATAACCTCAACCCAAGTAGAAACACACCGAGACATATAATAGTTAAGATCGCAGAAATCCAACACAAAAATAATATACTGAAAGCTGCTAGAGAGAAGAAGGTGCTCACATTCAAAGGAAAACCCATCAGAATTACAGCTGACTTCTCTACACAAACAATCAAAGCAAGGAGAGCATGGAGCAGAGTTCTTCAAGTCCTACACGAAAACAAATTCCAGACCAGACTACCATACCCTGCAAAACTCTCTTTCAAGTTTAATGCAGAAGTGAAATACTTCCACGACAAAGAACAACTAAAGAATTTCATGATGACAAAACCATCCCTTCACAGGCTGCGAAAGATGTTCTAGACAGAGACCAAAAACACCAGAACTCCATGAAAGAGAATGGAAGGAACTCACTAAACAGGACAGTCAATTAAATACAGGTTACAAAGGAGTAAACAATACCAGGTAAATATCATGACAAACATAAGTTGGCACATTTCAATTATAACCATAAATGTAAACAGACTCAATTCTCCAATTAAGAGAAATAGACTGGCACAGTGGATTAGGAAACAAAATCCAACAATATGCTGTATACAAGAAACACACTTAACACAAAAGGACATTCATAGGCTCAAAGTCAAAGGATGGAAAACAATACTACATGCCCCAGCACCTCAGAAAAAAGCAGGAGTATCAATTCTGTTCTCAGACAGTCT
>PVKA01042577.1:0-17328 GCA_004027165.1 Ctenomys sociabilis | reverse complement strand
TAGCAAAATCTTGGAAACAACCAAGATGTCCATCACATGAGGAATGGTTGAAAAAGATGTGGTATTTCTATATAATGGAGTATTACTCAGCTATTAAGAATGATAAGTTTGAAGCATTTATACTGAAGTGGATGCCACTTGAACATATACTCATAAGTGAAATAAACCAGACACACATGTGTAAATATCGTACAGTCTCGCTAGCATAACAAGCGAAAAGCAGAAATACAAAAGGAAATGTACAACAAGTAAAATCAATTGAGTCAGATAAGGCAAAGTGAATGGCATATGCTGCACGATACTAATCAGCTTTTCTTCTGGATGGTTAACAACCTAAGATCACAAGTCAGAGTTGGAGAAATAGAAGAGCCACAAGGCCCGCCAACATTTTGGCCCTAGCCTTTCAAGGTCAGCGAAGACTCAAGACATAGGAGAACCTGTACTGCAATATCATGAGACTCAGGTGAGCTCCAAATTTTCTGAGCAAGGAGATTGTGGAGCCACAGAGGAAAGAGATTGAAGTTCTATAGTGTGCCTGGGGAGAGTCACATGAAGAGAAAACTTTTTCTCAGGCCCTCACAGAGAGCATTCTGGTCAAGCATTGGCCGTGACTCATCCACATGGATGACACAGACAAAGGAACTACAGAATAATGCACAGGACTACAAGATAAACCCTGAGAAGACTTCAATGACCACATAGGAAATATAAAGTTCATGTGTTGGTATATAAGTTTTGATCTACCTAGGTCTTAACCATCCAGCAGAAAAGTATAAAAGTATAAAAATGAAGTATACATCGTGAGCCCATAATATTAAGCTGAGCTGTAAATAGATATGGTCGACAATTTCTTTGGATAACTCCCTATGGTTGCAGAATGCTGGACTGTGTTGGATTGTGGTGTCGAGTTCAAGCACCTAAGGTAGTTGAATGTCAGTGGAGTGCCCACTTTTGACAGGTGTAGACAAAGGAAGGGTTGTAGGAAGAAAAAATCATGATGTGTGTATATAGACAGTACAGTTGGGATAGATAACGGTGTGCTTCTACATAATTCTATGAGAGGCAAGATCTGCACTAATGGTGGTTGGACAGGATCTTATGTCGGCTTTTAGTGCTATGGTCATCTACTAGGTAAATAATTATTGAATTTTTGATATAATTTCAGCTATAAAAAAACCTGTAAATGCAATATCATGTATGCACCTTGTACAATACCCAAACGTTATGAAAACAGTGTGCTATGTATTAATTCATTGACTCTGTATGGTTAAGGTGTTTTGAAACTGTCTGATTGACGTTTGTATTTTAATAAAATAAAAATAAATGGAAAAAATAATAATAATAATAATAAATAAGAATGATAAGTTTGAAGCATTTATACTGAAGTGGATACCACTTGAACATATACTTATAAGTGAAATACACCAGACACACATATGTAAATATCGTATAGTCTCCCTAGTATAACAACAAAAAGCAGAAATGCAAAAGGAAACGTACAACAACTAAAATCAATTGAGTCAGATAAGGCAAAGTGAATGGCATATGCTGCAGGATACTAATCAGCTTTTCTTCTGGATGGTTAACAACTTAAGTTCACAAGTCAGAGTTGGAGTCATCTTCATCTTTCAACAGACTGGACGTCTAAGAGGTAGAGGTTCATTTGGAAATAGTTTGTAAACTTCAGCCCATCAATTTTCCCTGTAAAATGTGGAATGAGCACATGGAAAGGAGCAAAAAAGCTAGTTACTACTTTATTGTAACTTTATAACTTTATTCAGTTACCCATATGATTCCTCAATCTCTACTACTGTGCAAAGAAATAGATTCAGAGAATGTTGAGCCTAGAAAGGAGGTGTGCAAGAAGCCCAAGGTCACTAATGAAGACACCAGAGGTTAAAAAAGAAATGACATGCATTAGGTCCACAACAAGTGGGTGGAATTTTTGTTCCTCTCACTGGAGCAGGCTGAGAGACAAACAAAACATAAAACTCTTCAAAGAATTAAGGGATTAAAATAGTAAAGGAAAAATTCCACATCTATCTCCAAGTCTGTATAGTGTACATCTTCTACAGAGATTGTATAATAATTATGAATTAATGAAGGTCAAATATAATAGAGGCATACCTTTTTAAAATAAAAATATCTGGCAAATATAATGGCTTTCACCAATATCTTGGCTTGCTGGACAGCTTTCTGGAACTGCCTATTTGGCTTCTTAGCAAGTTCACTCACGCAGCACCCTCCACCAGCAAAGCATGTGGTTAAGACACAGAAAGGACTGTGAGGTCAGAGAGGTTCAAGTTTGAATGTATACTTTACTTATTATAAGCTGTGTGAATGGGCAAGTTAATTAACCTCCTTGCCTCTGTTTCCTCAACAGTGGAGAATGGAGATAATGATATTACATTCCTCACAGGGTCACTACAAGAATTGAACAAGAAAATCCACAGCCTTCCTCAGAGTGGTGCCTGTGGCACAGCAGCTGCTCTCTTTGCTGAGTCGTTTTTTTGAAATCACTTTCCTTCAAGCTGTTGTAATTGTTATCACTATTTCTAGCCTGGCATTGTGACACAAAAAGAGAAGATAGAAGCCACTTAATTGCTTCGATCATGTCACATCTGTCTTTAGAATAGCCTCCTTTTTCTTTTGCCACATCAAAGGCCTGAAATTTCTCCAAGAATCAACTCAAAATTTACCTCTCCAAAACCAATTTTAAGTCACTATCACAAAAAATATCTTCCTGGGCCAGGGAGATGGCTCAGTGGAATAAGCACTTCCCTAGCAAGTGCAAGGCCTGAATTCAATCCCCGGTTCCACCAAAAAAATATATTATCTTTCTAACCAAGATGTGTTTGTATAGACAGTACAGCTAGGATAAAAATGCAGAGCTTCTGCATAATTCTATGGGAAGAAGTTTTGTACTAATAGTGGCTGGACAAGTTATTATGTCAGTTTCTAATACTATGTGTGGACAACCGCTAGGAAGATAACAAGGTAGATAGTACTAATTATTGAATCTGAGATACAATTCTGCTACAAAAAATAAGATAGGTATACAGCTATGCTCTCTTCAGTTCCTAATTAGAGAAAACTGTTACAATAGTGTCTGTAAGTACAATACAGTGTATGAACCTTATACAATACCAAAACGTTATGAAAACAGTCTGCAATGTATTAATTATTGAATCTGTCCTGTTAATTTGTCTTGAAACTGTCTCACTGCTATTTGTTCTTCAATAAAAAATAAAAATGAAAAAAAAATAAAATAAATAATAAAAAATATATATCTTCCTCTTCAAAACATGGGGCCAGGGAGATAGCTCAGCATCATAAACACCTGCCTGGCAAGCACAATATCCCAAGTTTGATCCCTGGTACTCAAATAAAATGGTAGGTGGCAATAATATTTGAATAGATGATCTAGGCACAGTTAAAGAAAACAGAGAAGAGGAAGAAACCTGAGCTTTGGCATCAAAATGCTCTACAAATTTTCTTCTACCAACTGTCAGCTATGTGACCTAGAATGTACCACTTTAAATTTACAAGCTGTCATCTCTTCATCTGTCAAATAAGCAACATAATCTCTCTAAACATTTCTTTGGTTAGAAACACCACAATAGAGAAAAGTGATAAAGACAAGAACAAACAAGAGGAACAGTGTGGGAATGGGGAGAACCAAGTCTAGGCAAAATGACTGCAGCAAGAGGTTGCTGATGAAGATGGAAACCTGGATGGAATGGAAGGGTGCAGGAACTGCGTATCTGTCATTTGAAGAAAAGTCAGTCGTGATTCCTTCTTTTTTTTTTTTTACTAATTTTATTGAGAAACAAATAGCAATGAGACAGTTTCAAATAGGTTAGGAGAACAGTTACAATATTTAATGCATTGCATATTGTGGTTTTCATAGTAGTTATTCATAGTACAAGATGCAGACACTGTCCAAACACTATTAGTACAAATCTTTCCATTCATTTAAGAGAAAGTAGCTCTACATCTATCCTAAATATTTTGACTATAATGGTCCTTCATTTGTATCTCCTTTTTTTGAGTTTTGTCAGAAATGGGTATTCCATTGCCATTTAAATATTGTAAGTGAATTAATTCAGCAAAGTAATCCAATATAGTCCAGTAGTCCATAATCATAGTGGGTTATTCATAGGACTAGTAATGTCAGAAGTTGTTGACTTGAGCCTTTTACAGCTCAACATATTAATATAGATTTACTTTTTATACCTCGTTTTTATACTTTTCTGCTGGATGGCTAAGACCAAGATAAAGCAAGACCTATATAACAAGAAATATAACTTTTGTATCTGACAAGGTCAGTCAAATCCCCTCAGCATTTACCCTCAAACCCTGTACTGCGGTTTGTAGATCCTTTGTCAGTGTCAGACATGTGGATGAGTCATAGCCATTGCTTGACCAATTTGCTCTCTGTGAAAGCCTGATTCTTTTTGGCAGAACCAAAGAAGCCTCCTGATGCCAGACTGGTAAAGATAATATTTTCTGTCTGAAAATAAAACAGCTTGGCATATATTAGGAAAAGAACTAAAAACAGGAGGAAATGTCAACAACTTACCCTTACATTTAACAACAGTTGGCCCCACTTAGTTATAAGCCATGTAATCAGAAACTATTTTATAATGAATTCAGTTACCTAATATCCAAGGTTTGTTTTGGTGGCAATAATTTTTTACTCCCTAGCATATATTTCCCTATCTACACAACAGCACCATGTGCACTGCTACACCTATTCTGGGCTCACTGAGAAGGACAGATGACCCACATTCTGTCAATCAGATGATTCCATTTCCAGGGATGCTACTGAAAACATTTCATAACTGGCACAGTATGAATACATTTGCCATGATGGACTCCTACTACAAATAACCACACTGGCCATAATGAGTCACAGTCACCCACTCCTATGTACAGGATAAGTCCAGCAGGGGATCCAGACAAACAAGGATAATCAGATCTTTCTCTGAGAATGAAAAATACATGTTAAGAAAAAGAAGCAAGATTCATTACACTGGGATATGAAATCTAAGACAAGAGAGCAGAATGATATAAGATATGTGAGAATGAGAGAAGAGTAAATGGAAATTCTGATAAAAGTATGCCCTGATAACCAAATATCTGGTCCTGCAATAGCTTCTTTCATTCTGTGATCTACACCATCATCCTTTCCAGTTTTCTGATGCAATCAACTATTTCTTAGGCTTTCTTAAATTTAGTTTGTCATGTACAATCAAGGATCCTAACAAACACTCCAGTGTTCACAGTGGCAAGCCTTACCTGTGCACAGGTGGCCATGTGCTGAATTAATCACCCTAGAAAGACGAGGGGTCATTAAAAAGAAAGAGAAAAAAGCAATCCTGGGTCTGCTGATTCATTTTTAGATGGAGAAATTTCCAACCTCAACTTACGTGGTCACTGGCAGTAGTTCAATTTAAACAAGTGTCTGCTGAAAACAGTCTGCATGGCTCCAGGGAACCCCTTCTAGGCACAGCATCCCTGCCCTACTCAAAGTCCTCACAGGTCTCAGATGTTCAGTCTGCATCAAGTTACCATGTACCTTCTCCTATAATGCAGTAACACTGGCCTCAGATTTATTCAAGCAAACAAATCCTACCAGGGAACTCTTTTGCTGTCTTAGCATTCCCCAGAAATGGAGTCTCTGAGCTTCACATATAGTACTCATCCAGTGAATGCTCATGCCATTAAAGATGAACACATCACAACTCAAGCACTTGTCTCTGACCTGATCAGGCAGGACATCACCCTCAATGTTACAGTGTATATACCTAACTGATATGCATGCAGACAAATAGCGCTGGCTAGGAGCCCAAATCACGTGACCAAAGGCCAAATGACCAAAACCTATGGATCTGTGAGATAAGTATCTGGGGACTTTGATCATGAGCAGTGAGTAGGGAACATGACCTGAGGTTATAAATGCCTCAAGACACTCTTTGTATTTTAAAAAAATCCCTGAAATGCAAACACTCAAAGCTCCAGAATTCAGTGAATCCCTCTACAGAGATCTAATAATTCAGCTATTAAAAAACCTGTAAATATAATATCATGTATGCACCTTGTACAATACCAAAACGTTATGAAAATAGTTTGCAATGTATTAATTCATTGACTCTGTATGGTTATGGTGTTTTGAAACTGTCTGATTGACATTTGTATTTCAATAAAATAAAAATAAATGGAAAAAAATAAAAAATAAAAATAAAAATCTCACACTAAAAATTTAACTGAAATAATCAGATAGCCCTCATCAGTTACTGGATTTTCATGCTTGTGGCTAATAAGGTAATGTACTTGAAGGACAGCCAATAAGACAGTAATATCTAAGATGGGCATACCATACACAAAAGGGATAGCTTCTAGAGTAAAAGACAGATTATCTTATTGCTCACAAAAATGTTTCATTGATTTTGACCATGATGCCCTCATCTAGGAAACTATTGTTCCATTCCAAATACACAAGATTCACTCACTCTTCATTTGTGAAAAATAACTGTAAGTGTTCAATAAACATTAGCTAGATGCCAGACACTGTGCTAAGCACCTTGTATGCATTGCTAAGTCAATACTTTGAAAAATCCTACACTGTATTTCAATACTTACTAAGAGCCCCACAAATATTAGTTATCATCATCACCATTTCTAATCTTCACAAAACTTTCATTAGGTGCTATTTGTTATAATTATTTCAAATTTTATTTTATTTTTTAAATGTATTTAAAACACGGACTACACGGTCTTACTACACAGATCAGACTCATAGTGATCCTCCTGTTTTCAACCTCCCAAGTGCTGGGATTCTAAGTGCGTGCCACCATGCCCAGTCTCTTTCACCATCTCAGAGTGACACAGTGGCAGGGCCAGCATGGCACACCAGGGATCACACCCTGTATCTGCCTAAGCAGGTGCTTTATCTACTGAGCTATATGGTGGGCCCTTAGTTATTTTATAGATTAAGAATCGGTGGTACAGAAAACTCAGAAAGATAAACATCGCTTGTTTGTCATAATATCAAAAATCAAAAGATGACAAGAAAATAGAAGGGAAACTATTATTAGACAGAGAAAGGGGATAAGGGGAGGAATAACACTATAAAGATGAGTAATAGGAAACATGAATATAATCAAAATACATTATACATATGGAACCACCCCAATAAAACATGTGAAACTAGGGGAGAGTGTAGAATATAGGAAATAAAATAAAATATGTTATATGACTGTACAAATATTCCAGATGAAATCAACTAATCTGTATAACCAATGGGCAGTAATAAAAAATATTTTTATCATAAAAAAAGAAAAAATGGAATTTCAAAGCAAAGCAATGCAAGAAAAACAATAACGAATACTTTGCACATTGTTGTAGGCATGGGTTAGTTTAAGTCTTCAGTATGTGCAATACCAGTTCTCAGTACCACTTATTAAAGAGGTTATCTGTCTTCCAATCAACATGTTTGGCCTCTTTGTCAAAAATAAGGTGGCTGGAGGTGGTGGTGTTTGGAGTTGTATCTAATATATTTCCTAGATCCTCAGTCTATTTTTTGTCAATACCATGCTTATTTTATCACAGTAGCTTTGTAGTATACTTTTGAGCCAACGATTATAAAGCCTTCTGGCTTTGCTTTGTTGCCTAGGATTTTTCTCTGATATTTTAGGTCTCTTCCAGCTTCAGATAAATTTTAATTCTTTTCTCCAGATATGTGAGGTATACTAATGGTATTTTGATTGAGATTGCATTAAATCTGCTTAGAATATGGGCATTTTCACAATATTGGTTCTTCCCATTCCTAAGCAATGAATATCTCCATTTTCTGAAAACTTCTTTGATCTCTTTTTCAGAATATTATAATTTTCAATGTATAGATCTCTTATATCCTTTGTTATATTGATTCCTAAGTATTTCAATTTTTTGGATGTTTTCAAGGGTATGCCTATCCTAAGTTCTCTCTCAGTGAGCTTTTTTTGTACAGAAATATTATTATTTATTTTTGTGTGTTAATTTCATATCCTGCTACACTACTGAATTCAGTCATTAAATCTACAAGTCTTTTATCTTCTATGTAAATTATCACATCATCTGCAAATAATGATTACTTCACTTCTTTTTTTCCAATCCTTATTTCTTTTATTTCTCTTTCATCTCTAATTACCCTGGCTAATGTTTCCAGAACTATATTAAATATGAGTGTAGACACAATACATCCTTGTCTTGTTCCTGATTTTAGAGTGAAAGCTTTTAGTCTTTGTCCATTTAGTAGAACGTTAGCTGTTGATTTGACACAGATGGCTTTTAGCAGATTTTTGTAAAAACCATCTATTCCGATTATCTGTAGGGTTTTTATCATGAATGAGTAAGGGACATTGTCAAAAGCTTTTCTGCATCTATTGAGATGATCAGGTGTGTTTTGTCCTTGGCTCTGTTAGTATGGTGTATTACATTTATTCATTTAGACGTGCTGAACCATCTCTTGATCCCTAGAATGAATCCTACTTGGTCCTGGTATATAATCTTTATAACTTGCCACATTCTTTTTTCAGTATCTTATTGAGAATTTTTGTACCTATGTTCATTAGGGAGGTAAGCTAGTAGTTTTCTTTTTTAGTTGGGTTCTTCTTTGATTTTAGAAACAGGTTATACTTGCCTCCAGGAATTATTTTGGAAATATCTCTTCCCTCTCAATTTTCTTAGAGTTTCAGAATCAGTGGGACTAATTCTCCAAATTTCTTATAGAATTCAGCTTTGAATCCATCAGGACCTAGGCTTTCCTTTGTTGGTAAGATTTTAATTACATTTTCAATTTCATTGGATTATGTCAGGTTATTTATAATTTTAATTACTCTCAAATAAAAATTTGAGAAGAAATAAAAATTTAATTTATCAGTTTTGGCACTATTACTGTGTCTAGGCATCTTCTCATTTCTTCTGTGTTTTTCACCTTACTGGAGTACAATTTCTTAAAATAGATATTGATATTATTCTGGATTTCTGTAGGATCCAGTATTATTTCTTTGCTTTCCTTCCTAATTAAATTTTTATTTTTTTCTTTTCTCTTTTTGATGAAGTTAGCTAGATTATCAATTTTATTTGTTCTTTCAAAAAGCTAACTTTTTCATTGTTAGAGTTGAAAATAATTTCTATGTATTTGCTCAATTTTTAAATTAATTTTATTGAGGAACAAATACCAATGAGACCGTTTCAAAACCTATTAGTAGGATAGTTTCAATAATTAATACATTGCATATTGTTGTCTCCATAGTGGTTATTCATAGTACAAGATGTAGATGTGATATCCCACCCAAACAGTATGAGTACAAATCTTCTCATTGAATTAAGAGAAAGTAGCTGTATATGTCCTAAATATTTTGTATATACAGATACCAAATGGTCCTTCATTTATAGCCCCCTTTTCTGTTTAGTTTTGTCAGAGATGGAAATGCTATCGTCATTTAAATATTATAAGTGTGTGAATTCAGCAGAATAATCCAATCTAGTCCAGTAGTCCATATGAGTAGTGGGTTATCCATAGGACTAGTAATGTCAGAAGTTGTTGACTTTTACAGCTCAGCATATTAATGTGGATTTACTTTTTATATCTTGTTTTTACACTTTTCTGCTGGATGGTTAAAACCAAGATAAAGCAAGACCTATATAACAAGAAATGTAACTTTTGTATCTGACAAGGTCAGTCAAATCCCCTCAGGATTTACCCCCAAACCCTGTACTGCAATTCACAGATCCTTTGTCAGTGTCAGACATGTGGATGAATCATAGCCATTGCTTGACCAGTTTGGAGCAGGCTTTTTAATTCATCAATTGTTTGTATTGTTTTCTCTGTTACACTGATTTCTGTTGTTATCTTTATAGTATCCTCCCCCCATACAAGATTTGAGTTTAATTTGATTTTAGTAGAAGTTTGAAGTTCAACATTAGGTTATTTGATCTATTCTGTTCTTCTGATATGATTTATAGTTCATTGTTATAAATTTCCCACATGAATGGTCTCCCATGAGTTTTGATATGATGTATTCGGATTATCTTTTAATTGGAAATTAATTTCCTCTGTGACACAACGGTTGTTCAGAAGGGTGTTTAATTTCCATGTGTTTATGAAGTTTTTTTCTGATTTATATTGCCATTGACTTGCAGTTTCATTACACATGGGATGATATCAACTTCTCTACTTTTAATTAAGCATGTTTTATGGATTAATAGGTTTTCTATTTTTGAGAATGTCACATGTGCAGCTGAGAAAAATATATACTCTGATGTTTTGGGGTGGAACACTCTGTTGACCTATCAAGTTCATTTGTTCAAAGGCTTGGCTTAATCATGATATTTCATTGTTAATTTCTTTTTTGTCTAGTTGACCTACTTGTGAGATTGTGGTATTATAATCCCCTACTACAACTTTGTTAGTGCTTATTTGGTTTTGCATGCCCAATAATATTTGTTTTATGTAGTTGGATGCACTGGTATTTGGTGCATATATATATGTCTGATTGCTATATTTTCCTCTTAAAGTTTTCCATTAACAAGTATATAGTGACCTTCTTTATCTTTTCTAATCAGGTTCAGCTTTAAATTTCTATTATTTACAAATAGAACACTTGCTTTTATCTGGGTTCCTATAGGATGGAGTATTGTTTTCCATCCCTTACTTTTACTCTATCAATGTCTTTTTTTAATTTTTTTAATGTATTTGGTACAGCATCTCACTACGCAGCTCAGACTCCCCACACTGGGATTACATGTGTGCGCCACCACACCAGACTCAGTGATAGGCTCAGTGCACTTCAGGGTGTGACTGGAATGGCATATGGTACTGAGGATTGATCCCTGGTCCCTGCACTTGCCTGAGAAGGTTAGATGATTTTCTTGAATGTAGCATATTGTTGGATCTTATTTATTGATCCATTTTACCAATATGTTTCCTCTGATGGATAAATTGAGAACATTTACATTGATGGCTACAAGTTATATGTACTGGCTTATCTTTTTCATGGTTTTCCCTGTTGTTGATTCCCTGTCTTTCCCCTCTGTTTAATTGCTTGCCCTTTCTAGTAGATTTTTTTCTACTGCTATTCTTGTGACTGTGGTCTTTATTTTTTTCTCATATATTCTTCAGATTATTCTGAAGAGCTAGTTTGGTGGTCATGAATTTCTTCAGTTATTCTTTGTTATGGAAATAACTTATTTTTCCATTCAATTTGAATGATACTTTTGTGGAATACATCAATCTGGATGGAAGATTTTTTTTCTTAGGGATTGAAATACTTAAAACTCTGTTTGATTCAAAGGCTTGTATTAAGAAGTCTGCTGACAGATTATTTCTTTCTTTTCTTTATCTGCTTTTAATATTTTATTATTCTGTGCTGAATATCTGGAATGTTTATTATGTGCCTTGGTGTAGAACTACTTTGGTCATAGGATTAGGAGGTTCTATACATTATACTAATTTGTGTATCAAGTTCTTTATCCATGTTTGGGCAGTTTTCTGCCATTATTTCTGTGAATACCTTTTTTATTTGATTTTTAATTGGATACAATGTCTCACTACATAGTTCAGACTTATAGGGATCCTCCTGTATCAACACCCTCAACAGGGGAAGGATTATGGGTGTGCACCACCATGACCAATTTCAGGGCCAGCATGGCATGCACTACCAGAGATTAAATTCAGGTCCTTGAACTTTCCAGGCAGGCACTTAGACCACCAAGCTATCTCCCCAGCCTCACATGAAGATTTTTTAAAGGCTTTTGTGCTGTGTCTAGTATTCTCTATGACTCCTGTCCATCTTATGTTGTTGTTGTTGTTTTCATCTTATCACTATGATATAGATTTTTATGGTCTTTTGCAATATTTGAGATATCTTTCTTTTCCTAATTACTAATCACAATCTTGTCTCTATATCTGATCATATATCCTTGTTTTCATTCAATCTGTTGGATATACTTTCAAAGAAGTTTTCAATTTCCTAGATTTCTGTTTGTATCTCTTTCTTTAATTCCACATCATTTTTATGTTGACATTCACAGTTTCCATTGTTTATTCGAGCTCCTCTAATTTTTTAGTCTGTGTCTGCCTTAAATATAATTTTGATCATCAATTCCTTTTGCACATTAGAGGTAAATTTTTCTATAGTCTCTTTCATTTGTTTTTCTCACTTCATCTGCTATCATTTTAGAAAGTTCTAGTGGTTTGCTTCTGATTTCCTCTATCTCTTTGCGTTTTGGATGTATCTTATATGGGCTAGGCATTTGGGCTGCATTTTTCTTCTTAATCTTATAATTTTTTTAGTTTTCATTTTTTACTTTATTTTGTTTTCTGTGTTGGTGCTTGTAGATTTCTTACATTAGATAAACTTTATGCTTGGTATAAAGGTTACCCTAGGAAACAACTGTTTCTCAGGATGTCTTCCAGATGGTGGTGGCTCTTGGTCTTTATTTCTGTCCCAAGAACCTACATCACCAATATGATAAAGAGCGATCATCCAAGTTTTGGGTAATTGTATGACACAAGAGGGATGGATTGGTAGAGAAATTCGAGGACTACTGATGTGAACCTTAAGGATAGGAACAATGTTTACTCATGAAATTAAATGAAATAGTTGTTATAAAAGGGAGGAAGAGGATGAGAAGAAATAAACCAAAATATAGTTTAGAGATTTAAGTCATGAAAGAAAAAGAAGAGGGGACTTTTTCTTTCATGACTTAAAACAGGAAAATAATAATAAACAGACAGAGAGAGGAAAACAAACAAATAAAAATATAGAAATAAAAGGAGAACAAAACAGAATAAAAGAGGGAAATCAAAAAAGGGGGATGTCTTACCCACCTACTCTGATTTTGTGTGTCCTTGTGCCCACACTGTATGCTGACTCATCTAACTTACACACTTGCCAGCACCAGAAAGAGAGACATAAAATAGTCTCAGGCCATGCCTCCATTTTCTACTATGATATGGTTGGAGGCAATGTCCAATTGGACAGAGATGAGAACAACAGTGAATCACTGAGCTAATATGTGGGAGGAATAAAGAGGAGGCAGAGCACAGAAGGCAGTGTTTTTGAAACCCTTAATCTAATCAGACCCAAAGGCAGCTCCTTCCTTGTACTCTCTGGTTTAAAAAAAACAAGGAATTCCTTAACAAGCTGTCTTTGTTTCATTGAATATAATCTGGTGAATATAGGAGCCTAACTCTTAAGAATGATGCTTTATTGGAAAAATAATGATTACACTGAGACAAAGGAGTACAAGTAATGAAGAAGAGCTTTGGATATTACATTTCTAACAGAAAGAATAGCAATACAAAGCCCCTGATATGGCTCTACAATAACTAAACCTTGGCTGGCATGTAGAACCAGTGTGATGGAAGTGGAGTATGCTAAAAGGCTGGAAGTCCTTGGCAACTCACTTTTAATGGTCAATCATAAGAAACAAGTACATTTTATCTTACGACTTAAATTAAAGAAAAAAAACCATAATTTTCCTTGACACCTTCTCTAACCCAGGACACAATTATCTACATATCATACGTCCTACTGCATCTTCTTCACCCTTTTTCTACACACATTTCCTACTGTAGTCAACTGATACTAGGCCCAAATTCTCTTTTCCTATACTAGAAAGAAAGTGCATCTCCTATGGCAGCAGATGGCAAGGGACAGAATATTTAGGCTAGCATTGCGGTTCCAATAACTAATTATGAAAAGTAGCCCCCATGGGGCCAATTAGCACCAAGTCTGATGAGCAATAGTGACCATGGTGTCCAATCTACTCTCACCATTACACAGATCTGCTTCACTGCTTCTCTAGATCAGACCTACGGATGGTAGAATTGTGGTTACTGAGTTCAAACACTTGCTGAATATCCTCTTAGCAATGGATACTTAGTATTCTTTCTTCCAACATTCTAGGCTTCTAAATTTTATGGAAATGCACAGTAAGTTTTTAAAAACATTCATTCTTTTAAATTAACAGCTTCAGTAATAGAAGTCCACATGACATCTGTAGTGATAAGAGTGGCCTCTTTTTCCATCTCTAAATGTCATGCAGCAAAAAGAGCCATGACACTCTTTATCCCATATATCTATGAAATGTATGTTACCTTTTTTCTCAAAGTACAAACATAGAAATAAAGTCTCAAAATGGTGAACTAGTACAGCTAAAGGTGGCCACCAGGTATAGGAAATGAGAGTCAAACTCTAATGCCAAAGCATGGGTCCCTAAACACTGTGTCAAGTGACCTTTATCAAGAAACTGTGCTGATGTATATATTTAGATCAAGAAAACAGCTAGCTTCAAGAAATATAAACCTCCAAATGAAATTTTTAAAACAGTAAAGGATGTACAAAGACATAATTAAAATGTCCAATGAGCTCATAGTACATGACCAAATTTTTACTGACTGCTCAACCCTGGAGTTCAAGAGGGGCTCTATTCTCTTCTTCCTTCTTCCCTGTTTGTCACATGGACTTATTGCTCACCCAGCTAATCATCTTCTGTAATGTGCTAGCATCTGGCTGCATATATTCTATTCCTGTAAAATTCTCAGGAGAGGCTTTAGCAATTCATAAATATCCATTGCACCAAAAGGCAAGAAGAAAAGCCACCAAAACCTATCTTAACTATGTCACCTCTCCTACAAGTTTGGCTCCATTCCTTACTAAGTATTTTAATGCAAACAGTTCTGAGCCTTAATTCTCTCATCTTTGAAATTACCTACTTTATGGAGTTGCTGTGAGGTTACATGAAATAATTCATACATAGTGTTTAGCATATGGTGTAGTGCCAGACACATAATAAACATTTAATAAATTTCATCAATTTTAGTACATTACCATTTTAATCTGCTCCAATACGTAATGCCTGAAAATTAGGATTATAAATAGAAAAATTAAAGATTATTTACTATATTAAAAGAAAATTCATCATTTCACATCAGATCTTTCTCTCTTTGCTCCTTACAATACTTCTGATACAAAATGTAATTTGTTTTTACTGACAGAAAACAAGTTTCCCACACTCCACATACACATGAGGAGTCCTATTATTCAATTTAACTCTGATATCAATTAACCAATAATGGAGTCAAATTCTATGGAAGTAGGGGTTAAGTCCTACACATCTCTCCTCTCATCATTTCCAAATCACAACTATAGGATGACCAGAGTACCCTTATCTCCTACTTCAGAAAATCAATTCACAAAGAAGAAAGAGTTATGTCAGCTCAGAGTGTTGAAGTTTCAGTCCATTACCAGTTGGATCTATAGTTTTGAGCCTATATAGTAGCATGACATGGAGGGAGTGCATAGAAAAGGAAACCTATTTGCCCCATGGAAGTAACAAGAAAGAAACCAGAATCACACAATTACCTTTTCAGGCATTCCCCTTGCCTCCCACTAGGCCATTCCTTTTAAAGGTTCCACCACTTCCCAGTAACACCAAGCTAGAGATAAGGCCTTGCAAAGACGTTCTAGATATAAACTATAACAATTACAAAGCCCCAAAGAATCCACCCCTTTTCCATTTCAATAATTTGGTCAAATGGCTCACAAAACTCAAAGAAATGCTTTACATACATTTGTTTACTGTGTTTTACAAAGATTACAATTCAGGAACACCTAGATTGAAGAGTTACATGAGGGTATGACATGGGAGGAGAGGTATGAAGAGTTTCTGTGCCCTGTCAGATTCCTGTACCCTCCAAGCATCTTGAAGTAGGCACCAATCCAGAAGCTCTCTGACTACTATTTTAGGAGTTTATATAGGTTTCCTTACAATCAGATTGATAAAATTATTGGCCACAGGTGCTCGCCCCAACTTGTTGAACCTCTTCCCTCTTCTAGAGGATGGAGGAGTGTGACTAAAAGTTCCAATCTTCTAACAATGCCTTGATCTTTCTAGTGACCAATTCAATCCTGAGATACCAATCATCTGATTAATATAAATATTGAACCTCACTTGAGGATTCCAAGAGTTTCAGGAGCTATGTATAGAAATAATGGCAAGCACTAAGTACACATATTATATTCTACCCCCAGATTAGTTTATTACAACTTTTTAAAAACTTCTGATGTAAAACAATGTACATTAGAATTATTCCACTTAATAGCTTCATGTTTATGACAATATTTAGAAAGAATAAAAATGTTATCAAAAAGATCTATCCATTTGTATAAAAAGCAAGCCAGCTAACTAATAATTCTGAAAAAATTCACAACCAGAAAAATGACAAGAAGCACAACTGTCCAACCTAAAAACCAGCTAAAGAGGCGGCCATTTATCAGCTATGCCCTACCTAGTTTTAATACATGGGAATGAATTCATTCCCAATTAAGGAAGAGGAATACAATATAACCAACTATATAATCTAAATAAGATCACAAGCCGGGCGTGGTGGCGCATGCCTGTAATCCCAGCACTAGGGAGGCTGAGGCAGGAGGATTGTTGTGAGTTCGAGACCAGCCTGAGCTACAAAGTGAGCTTAAGGCCAGCCTGAACTGCACAGTGAGACCCTGTCTCAAAAAGACAAATAAATAAATAAATAAATAATAAATAAATAAATAAGATCACATAAATTTTGTGAACTCAGTTTCCTTGCTGATAAAATATGATCATTACTGTACACAGGTGTTTTCAAGCCCCATTTTGCTTTCAAATGCAATGGCTTTACAAAGATTACCGTTGCCTGGCGAAGATGATACAGGACTTTTCTCGAATAACACCATTCTTGAAATAAAAAGCTATTATTTGATTCCAACTTCTAACTCTGTCCTTTGCTGTTATCTAAACCTAGTAACAATTTGATGTATAAGAAATAAAACTTGAAGATGATTCTGAGAAGCAGGTCACAGGTCTTTGCCATCCTGATTGAACCTGTGATATGCCCTTTTCTACTTACACGTGCAAACAAAGGAATATATTTTTTGAGCCATTAAGGACAGAAATAACAGCCTTCTTCTAAGAACCACTGCTTATTAATAATACATAGTCCTAGAAAAATCACTGTATCTGAGGAGTATGCCAAAAGTTGATACTCTTCTTCAAGCCAGAGAGAATTCTGGCAATGGAAAGTATGCTACATGGGCCGTGACTCATCCACATGGATGACACAGACAAAGGAACTACAGAATAATGTACAGGACTACAAGATAAACCCTGAGAAGACTTCAATGACCACATAGGAAATATAAAGTACATGTGTTGGTATATAAGTTTGGATCTACCTAGGTCTTAACCATCCAGCAGAAAAGCATAAATGTATAAAAATGAAGTATACAT
>PVKA01042576.1:0-17327 GCA_004027165.1 Ctenomys sociabilis | reverse complement strand
AAAGAACGGAAGGAAGGAAGGAAGGAAGGAAGGAAGGAAGGAAGGAAGGAAGGAAGGAAGGAGGGAAGGAGGGAAGGAAGGAAGGAAGGAAGGAAGGAAGGAATAAAAAATTAAAAACATCATGTTAAATATTTTTTCAATTAAAAGGAAAAAGGAAAGAATAATACTCTATGCACACTTCACATTTGCTGAATTATGTACGCTCAATGGGGTGCTACTCAGTTTATCACTGGATAGGCTAAATACTTCTGCTTTACTGATGAACAAGTAAATTGTACACAGCAAAGCTAAGAATTAGAAGCGATGAGGAAGCCTGCCCATTCTCCGTCATTTTGAGGACTTTTCTTCTCTGAACTTTTTTGAAAGTGAAGCTAAAGGCATAGAAACAGGTTTTTAAATAGGGCTGTGAAGATACAAAGACCTGAATGTCCACCTCCACGTTGGGGATCCCTGCCAGGAATCTTTTTCTTTGAAATGTAGAGGATATCCACATACACAAGCTGTCTTACACAGTCTTGGGACAAACACTGTAAAGGAATCATCGGCCTACTATTGTTTCTTTTATTATCTGAACATGAGAAAATGAACTAGGAAAACATGTTTAGTGGTTAAAATAAACCATCAGTTCCAAGTATCAGGTAGTAAAAGCTGAATGTTACATGTGTATAATTACTCCGGGCAATGATTCAAAATACAAAACTGAATGAAATGCTAAAATGAAATTTTACATCACAAACATTATGAAATTTTATTAGTAGAATGACTCCGTAAAATAACAATTCAAAATTTAGTTTATTCTTACACAGTCTAAAGCTACAAATAAGTGTATGTACGTCTAGGCACATATGTACACAACGCATACAGACTCATGTACTATGATTGTAATGCTTTAGGAGATCACACACTGTATTTGGTCAAAAGAAACTCAAGTTATTCAAAGAAAATGGAAAAATAAATAAATAAATAAATAAATAAATAAATAAATCAAAAGAAACTCAGGTTATATTAGTAACTATTAAAAAAGCTTAAGGCATTTCCTAACTCTGATAACTTAAAAGAAATAGTTTATCCCCATGTTCATATTTTGTACTTTTGAGATATTCTTTTAAATTTTTCATGTGTACATTATCCTACATTCTTTCCCATAATCTGTTTCCATAATAGCTTGCTAATATCCTGGGGCACTCATGCAGAGTTGAAGTGCTGAGGAAATTTAAAGGGAGGAACAGGATAATGCCGAGTTTAATTTTTTATTTAGAGTGAAGCAGATTTATCCTTGGCCTCCTGTTGTCCTGAGGACATTGTGAAGTTTGTAAATTGCCTCAGACTTTATCTTCCAGAGCCTCCCATTTCTGCATAGAAGTTTTTCCGATTACATAAATATCAAGCAGTAGATTGACACATACACTCCATGATAACAGCTGTGAGCTAAGCTTCTGTAAGCTTTTTGAGACTTTATTTTGTTTGATGACTTTGTTGTAACATGCATGTAGGAAATAACTCATAAATAAATCTTTAATAAAATTTCTGAGTGCTTCATTGTATATTTTCTGGTGCTTAGTAGCAATTCTCTATTATTCTACTAATTATCAGGAGTAGAATTCTACACACTTTTGTCAGTAGTTTATTAGATTTACTAAAGTATGAGTTCAGATATTTAAGAGAAATCTTATAGTTTGATGCCTTAAGTCATAATCTTAATCCCAGATTCAATAAGGACAAAAATTAAGTTATTACTAAAAATGTCCAATTTGTATAAGATTTAGAAAAGATTGTTCATTCCTCAAGATGAAATAAAAATGTTCAGGACTGGGGAGATAGCTCTGCAGTCTAAGCATCTCCATGGCAAATGCAAGGGCCCAGGTTTGATACCAGTAACGAAGGTCATGCCAGTCCTGGAGCCCCCGGGCATGCTAAGCCTGCCACTGACACCAGGTGTGCTGGCACATGCCTATAATCCAGCATCAGGGAGGCTGAGACAGGAGGATCACTAGGAATCGGAACTGCATAGTGAGAGCCTGTACCAAAGTAATAAATAAATAAATAATTAAAAATGTATTCAAGGGCTGCGGAGATAGCCTGGCAAGCTCAGGCTCCTGAGTTCAATTCCTAGTCCCACCGAAAAGAAAAATGTGTTCAAATTATTTCAGAAATTGCATGAAGCATATAAATATATTTCAGTAATCTTGTGAGGAGTATTAATGTATTTGACAACAATGTTTATTAGAGCCTGTAAGCTGAATTTAATTTGTTTTAATTTAATGTTATTTATTTATTTATGGCAGAACCAGGGGTTGAACTTTGGCCCTTGAGCTTACCAGGCAAGTGTTTATTCTACTGAGCCATTTCTCAAGTTCCTGAATTTAATCTTAGCACCATATGGTTATAATAAAATTACTAAATTTACCATTTAATTTCATAACAGCAAATATAAAACAAAAATATTCTCAGTAATAATATTGAAATGTAATATGGTACAGAAATACCCAATATTTCACATAAATATCTATATATACAGTCTGAAAACATGTAAAATTCAATACACATTTATGAAAATTGGAATAACTTATATAACAGTTTTCTGTACATTTGTATGTATTATATATAAATATACTTATGCATGTATTAATAAACCCATACCCATGTAGATACAGGATGATTATTTTCATTTGTTTCAAAATCTAAATCAAGCACATTTGAAAATGACAAAATAGCAAACTTGGTTTTATTCTTATGTATATCTACAAATAAATCAGATAAAATTATTATCAATTTCGGTCTTTATATCAGCACCTAGCCACCTGCTTAGGCAACTGAAAAGACTAGGATTCCATCTCCAGCTCCACGTGCCATGCCAGCCCCACTCCAGAGCATGCTGAGCTGGTGACCAAGACTGTGCAGTGGTGCATGCCTGTAATCCCAGCACTGAGGAAGCTGAAAACATTAGGACCACTACAAATCCAAGCTGTACAGTGAGACCCTGTACCAAATACATTTTTTTAAAAAAAAATTAAAGCAAATTAAAAATATCAGCACAATGTATCTCCTACTTTCTTGACATATTGAGGAGGAAAATGATGCAATGGCTATGTTAATTAGCCTGATCTGCTTCTCACATTTTAGACGTAGTTATTCAAACACCGTGCTTTATTTCCTAAGCATTCACAAATATTATTTGTCAATTTGAAATGCTGGGAAGCATTGAAAGAGTGTCTTATTAGCTATCAAAACTGTTAATAGTTGTTGCAATCACATGTTTACAATTTTGTTCCATTTCTTGTAGTTTTTGAAGGCCGTATATTATGTCAAGCTTAAGAAAGTATCTTGAAGTATTTCTGAATGTATCAAGATGTGATCCTGCAATATGTCTTTGTTGAATTTTACTGTTCTCTGCATGAATCATCATATTGTATTCACAAAGTTTTAGAATGAACTTGAACTACAGGAACACATGTGTTAAGGAAAGAGCTTTATCAAGAAAAGAACTCAAGTGTTTTTTTTTTTTTTTTCAAATCATTTACTCATTCATTTATTTATTTGTTATAGGGTCTTACTATGCAGTTCAGATTCTTATGATCCTCTTGTCTCAGTCATCCCAATGCAGGGATTACAGGTGTGGGTCACCATATTTGGTTTTGGTGGCCAGCGTGGCCTGAAAATTTTGGGGTGGCATGGCATGAGGTAAGAGAGATGGAAGCAAAGTCCTTGAGCTTGTGAGGCAGGTTCTTAGACTGCCAAGCTATCTCTCCAGCCAAAGAACTCAAACATTAAGTGTCAGAAGACAGTAAGAGCTCCTGTCTTCCTATTCTTTCCTTATCCTTCATCTTGAAACCAGAGTTAGGAGAGAGGCGCACTTTGGTTCTATATTACAATGAAGACTCGATCCACACACTGAAATTGGTCCCTTTTATGTCAAATGTGTGAATGCACTTTTGATAAGTGAAATAAAATTTAAAGTGCTTGACATCCTACAATTTAACTTTGGACTTCAGACCTTCTAGTGGTCCAGTAGTAGGAAATACATTCTACTCTGACCCTGATGGTTTAGAGCAACATGAAGGCATTAGAAGCACACAGAGTAAGTCAGTGAATGATGTGGGGTGAATCAAGATGCCCATGACCGTGTCATTTTGAGTGCAGTCCCCACTGGGACACAAACAGATTTTGCCAGTACCAGATAGTTCATTTTTCAAGCAACCTGAAGGAAGCTCTCAGGTTTTGTTGAACAATTGTTTTTATTGCGCTACTCTGAACCTATTTTTCCTGTCAATCAAACTATCAACATAAAAAAACTGAACAATTTTGTTTCGACTTTATTTGTCTCTTAGAAACTGACCTAGTTATATGGGGACTGTCACAAGTGTGAATCTAAAACATCAGATTTTTCGGAGGGCTAAGAGTCATGCCAGCTTATTTAGAATTTATGCGTCCTGATATATGAATTGTTTCTAGTAACATAGTAAAGCCTTTTTCCCTGTAAGAAATTAGAGATCAAATATAAATATCCAATTGTTAATGAAAATGTAAATTAGATATATCATAGCTAAAAGTACTAAATTTCTTGCAAGTAACACTTTGGAATTATACATTCTTGCAGTAGTCTGAATTCAGTTCTTTTAACATAAAGAAAGCAATGAGCATTTGGTACTATCTCTTATCTAGTGACTTTTTTTTTCCTTTTTGGCAAAGAGTCTGACATGTTTATTCTCACAGTATACAAGATACGTTTATCCTTGTCCTCTAAAGGAGATCACTGAGTGTGAAAAATTCATAACTATAGTTTATGAAATATGAGAGACATCAAGTAATAATTTAGACATAGGTAATTGATAAAATGAGCCTTTGGTTTATGGTTTTGCTGTTATTCCTATTCTTTTCCTCTGTCCATAAATTTTGATTCTCAAAACTAGATATCTGAGATCATTCCCAACCTTCTGTTTCATTCTTCACTATTACACTGTTATGTTAACTCAAATATATGTTTTATTTGAAGGTCTGGTTCATATATGGTTTGTCTGGAATGCACATCTATGTGTGCTTCATGGATATAGTGACAAACCTTATTGTACTGGTTGTCACCTTAGACATTCTGGAAATTTAGATGTCTATGTGCAAGAGTTCTAAAAATTGGCTTATAAATATATCGTCAGCTTTCATATGGTAAATAGTATTGGTCAAATATAATGGCTGTGCCTTATTGAAATTCGTGCCAGACAATGAGATGTGGAAGAAGTACTGAATCTTGTCATAAGTATCAGACTCAATGCAGGAACAATTAAAAGTTTCATAGTGTTGTACTTTTTTAGAATATATACACCTAAATTGGTTCTTTACAGTCTTCAATAGGGGTTCAAAGTCTTCCAAATGTGCAAATACGGAAAATGAGATGTTTCTATCTATAAATTCTGGTTTATCTTAAGCCAAGTACTGCCACACCTGTATCTCCATGAAATGAACAGGATTTTAGGTTCCTATCCCTCGAGACTGAACTTTCATGGTTTTATTATCATAGTATATGGAACTTTGAGCAGGTTTGATTGCATAATATCAAGATACCTAAACATCAGTTTTATTAGAGACATTAAAGTAAGAAAAATTTCCACACTACACCAAAGGGTATGTCAACTTCTTTGGATATTTTTAGGACCTGTAGACAAATTCATAGTTTTAATGTGAGCAAATACATTTATCTTTCTTAATGAAACAATTAAAACGAAAGAAAAAATCAATAAGTATCTGTAAAGCAGAAAAGATAATGCTTTCAAAAGTGAATTATGTGAAATTCCAGGACTCTATAAAGCACAGAATAGAAAAATCATAATTATATAATAATCACGCTGGCCAGATAACTCAGCAGACTAAAGCACCTGTTCAGGCAGAGTGCAGGGACTGGGGTTCTATCCCCAGTATGCCATGCCCTGCCCCTGGGGCACGCTAAGATGGCAACTGAGACTGTGCGTTGTGGCACAGACCTGTAATCCCAGACCTTGGAACGCTGCAAATGAGAGGATCATTAGCAGTCCAATTTATGTAGTGAGACCCTGTAGATGTTGCACTAATATCTATCTATCTCTCTCTCTGTCTATCTATCTATCATATAGCTATATTTATGTATTTATTATATTTTTGTCAAAACAATGTTAGAGGTAAGGTCATACCACATTATAGAACTTCAAAGTCATGTTTAACTTAACATTAGTAATTATACAGAATGTAGTTGAGATGAGATTTTGATAATATTTCTCAGAATAACTATGTAAGACGAAACTTGAAATTCATGTGAATTATACACAGAAACTTAAGTCAAAAAGTAATAGCAGGACTGAATGGTATAGTTTTTTGAGGAGCCTCTACAATGATTTCCTTAATGGTTGCTACCTACTGGGAATTTTCTCAAAAGAACTGAAAACATCATATTAGAGTGATACATGTATACCCATGTTTATAGCAGCACAATTTCTGATAGCCAAATCTTGGAAACAACCAAAATGCCCACCACCTGCAGAACAGATGAAAAAGATGTGGTATTTTTATACAATGAATTATTACTCAGCTATAAAGAAAAACAAACTTGAAGCTTTTGTATGTAACTGGGTGCAACTTGAGGTTATGCTCATAAGTGAAATAAACCAGACCCACATTTCTAAATATCATATTGTCTCCCTAGTGTAAGAACTCAAAAGAAGAAATAAAAACTGAAAGGTATAACAGGCACAGTTAAATGGAAAGAAACAGAACTTAAGGATTAAACAACAAAGAGATAGAAAGCAGAAAAGTTAGAAAATAAGATAGAGACAATACCATGCATGTATATATACAAGTTGGATAAAGCAATAGTCCTAAGAATATCTATCACGTTTTTCAGGTTAATGGGTAGAATTCTTACCATGACTAACTCTCTATGTAGATATCTGTGAACTAAGCAACTACATTGAGGACAGCCTTGTATAATACTAAACCCATTCTTGAAATACTTGTCATTATGGTTTTCCAAACATGTACCATTTCTAATGTCATATCTGATGGTACCAAACTCCCTTTAAATAATTCTTTTAAAAAGATAATAAAAGAAGTGAAAGTCAAGAACAAAAATCTAAGGATTTCTTGAACGCATGTTGTAGTAGTCAATCATATGCCCCATCTTGCATAACCATATCTGTTAATATGAGCAACAGATTTGATGATAAAATTAGAGAATATATTAATTAGCTATTCTTGGGCCCTGGAAGATGGATCTGTGGAATAAGCGCTTGCCTGTCAAGCGCAAGAGCCTGAGTTCAAATCCCAGTTCTGCCAGGAAAAAAAAAAAAAAATCAGGTATTCTTGTCTTGGAAATCAGTAACATGTATTTTTACATGTTACTCTATCTTTGTTTTTGTTTTCCTTGCTCTTGTTTTAACTCTTCAAAAATAAAGAAAACTAAATAAAATACAAAAAAGTAATAGATTGATTCAATTTCTTTGTGTTTTCATTAATGATAATCACTTCCAAGGACGGGCCAAATAGCCCAGCAGATTAAAGCACCTGCAAGCTGGCCCGAGGGAAAAGGGCTGAATCCCAGGCCTGAAGTGCCTGCCCCGCTCCCGGGGACCCACTGAGATGGCAATTGAAACTGGGCATGATGGCACTAGCCTGTAATCCCTGCACTTTGGAGGCTGTAAACAGGAGAATCACTAGGAGTCTTATCTAGTAGAGAGACCCTGAGCACCCTGTAGACCCTTTCCTAAAATACAAAACAAAAGACAAAATATGTTAATCACTTTCTTTAAAAATGAGGTGGATTAGAAGGAAAAAAGATGAATAGAAATTAAAAATCCAGTAGAGCTCAGAGTAAATAAAACTGGGAATTTGGACAAATTTAAAAAATGTCGATAAAATAAGTGACATATCAGTCAAGAATTATAAACATATAAATAATATAGAAATTTGAAAGTTAAGTTTTCCAAGTTTTTCTAATGCCTAAGTCCTACTCATGTGTTTTATTTACATAAAGCTAACCTGAGAAGATCCTTGGCCCTCTTAAAACATTAAGAAAGTAGTGAATATAGAGCGAAAAAGTAGACAATTAATGATTGGGGGCTGTGGAGATGGCTCAGTGGAAATAGCTCTTCGTTAGCAATTACAAGGGACTGAGTTCAATCACTGGTTCTGCCAAAGAAAAAAAAAAGAAAGAAAGAAAAGAAAATTAATGATGAAGCATAATAGTAAATTTGCAGTTCACATATACTTTGATTAATAGTAAGAAGACATCACAGCATGAGCTTTTTTATTTAGAAAATAAAAATGGAATTAAATAGCCTAGAATAATAATTACAAGAAAGTCAGGTGGGTGGAGGGGGAAATGAGTTAGCAAGGTGAAGAAACTTGGGAGCCAAAAGGCAGGATATTTAAGAAAATTTAAAAAAAATATGGTGCTTGGATTCTCGGAAAGATGTTCAAATAGTCTGAAGGCAGAAAAGAACTACATAAAGAATGTTTGAGAAAACAAAATACTGAACAAAAAGTTCTGTACAGGGGCCAGGGAGATGGCTCAGTAGAATAAGCGCTTCCCGGGCAAATGCAAGCATCTGAGTTCAGTCCCCGGTTCTGCAAAAAAGAAAAAAAAATGAAAAGAAAATTCATTATACCAAGTGAGTGAGACTTTTTCAAGATAAAATTATAGATATATTAAGATAAATTTAACAATCATTAGAATTGATTGATAAGAATTTGGAATGGGGAAGAAAGGGGAGAAAAGGTAGCACAGTAGCTTTCTAGGGCAGATAAAATTATAGATATATTAAGATAAATTTAAAAATCATTAGAATTGATTGATAAGAATTTGGAATGGGGAAGAAAGGGGAGAAAAGGTAGCACAGTAGCTTTCTAGGGCTGTGAAGACATTTCCTATGATAACAGTGCAACGTTGTACTGTGCCTTTAATAAAATTACACGTGGAAAATACAAGTTTTTTGTGAGTTTTAATTTAAAAAATTATTCATTGGATATAAGAAGCATATCACACTAATTCAAGATGCTGCTAGCAGGAAAACCTGGAGGCATTTGGTGGGAATGCTACTGTGTCTAGATTTGTCTATGAACCTAAATTAATTATTACATAATGTAGTGGTCTATTTACTAGGAAAGAAAATGATGAAAGCATACTCTTTTTAGCTAAAATAAGGGAAAATGTGTTAATTGAGGCCCATAAAAGCATGGCCTATGAAAATTCTAATAAAGTAAAGGAAAATGTGACTTTTTGTTCTCAATCAGATGAATTCTACCAGATCATCATTCATCTGAAAGATGAATTCCCAACTTCACTGGCATCTGCAGCCCCTTTATCATGTCTCTAGAGTCCCTAAATAGCTCTTGAATAGATTTCTTAGAACCTTCCATGGTGAATCTTAAAAATAGGTCTTTGGAAATTTGACCATTTTCCTTTGTACCCAAAAGATCATTTGAAATTTGAAATAGACAAAAATATTTTGTTGCAGATTGATTCTTTTCTTGCACAGTTATTGAAAAGCTAATATTCCCTGCAGCCCATGTTTTTGCATTATTCTATGAGAAGCAAGATTTGCATTAATAGTGAATAGACAAGATATTATGTTGGCTTCTAGTACTACGGACAGCCACTAGGAAGGTAACAAGGTATAAAGTATTAATTATTGAATCTGTGATGTCATTCAGCTATAAAACATAAGATAAGTATATAGCTACACTCTCTTCATTCACTGATTAGAAACATTTGCTATAATAATGTCTGTAAGTATAATATCATGTATGCACCTTGTATGACACCAAAACATTTTGCAATGTATTAATTTATCAAATCTGTCCTGTTAATTTGTCTTGAAACTGTCTCATTGCTATTTGTTCTTCAATAAAAATAATAACAAGAAAAACAAAATATTTTGCCATTGTGTTGCAGTTAATTTATTTTTCTAATTGCTACACAGGCAAGTTGCACTGTGTTGCTGATGTTTGCTTAGCTTTGTTTTCTGTAGAATTGCTCTTGGGTCTCTCAGTTTTATATTTTCAAGAATTGATCTGTCATTCTCTCTCCTTGTCTCCTTCCTTTTCTTTCCTCATAGGAAAGTAATTTAAGCCTGGTAAGTGTCTGTGGATCCAACAAACACTTAGCAAATTTGCTCTGAGTCATTTAATCCAATTAAAAGGGACATACTTGTCAATGGCTTAATCTTTTTAATGGTTTCTCTTTATAACTCTGACAACCATACTCCTTGATTTAATCATAGCTGCAAACTGAGTTTTAATCTGCCTTGTTGCTGAAATACTGCTAATTATATGACTACATTACACTGAGAAGTAATAATTTATTCATGTCCTACAAATTACTGGATTCACAGATTTCTTGTAATTCTTTTATTTATTGTTCCAAATTAACTAATGATTTTTTATCATTTCCCTGTAAAATGCAATCAACACAGGCAAAAAACCAGACAACATACCATGATAAAATTCAGTTTTTACTCTTTTTCCAAGAACTATGAAGTTAATAAAAAACTGTGAAGGATTTAATAAAAATTAACAAGTATTACAGTAAAAACATGTTGTTATTACTCTTCATAAAATGCTCCAACTCATTTTGAACACACTTATTCCTTCATTTTACCACTTTCTGAACCAGTTTTTGAAGTGCTTTTTGCATCTTTCCCTAGGTTCTCCAAAGCTCCTAACTGATTCAAGTTGCTTACTACAGTACTTGTCAAAAGAAAGAAAAGGGGGCCTGGTGAATTGGCACAGTAGAATAAGCGCTTCCCTGGCAAGCACAAGGGTCTGAATTCAATCCCTGGTTCCGCCAAGAAAGAAAACATTTCCTCACCTATTTTAGTCATATAATCTGGGGCACCATGCAAACCTGGTTCTTTCCCCAAGTGAGAAGAACCGTGAGTACTCTGAATTGATTTAGGACCTTACAACAGCCTCAGTAGCCCAAAAAAATGTACAACAAAGGACATTTGGAAGGGCTTCCTTAAAGGAGCAAGAATGATGGGAGAAAAGTGCTCAGACTGAGAAGTGTTTGAGAGTGAGTAAGGGCAGTGTGTTTTAATGTAATTTTTTAAATAAATTACAGAAACCACCATCTACTGTTATGTCTTATATTGATATGTCTTTTTATCATGTAAATCAGACTATCTCTTATAATAACATTTTTCTGACAAGTTTCCTATCAGAGATAAACTAATATTTTTGTGGGTATTTTAGGGGTATATTCTGATTCTGCATAGTAATTTACATAATGACACAGAGGGTATCACTGATGATCCCTACTCAAATAAATCAATTGTTTAAAAATACTGAATAGTTTATCTTTCATGATGCATTACCCTGAAGGGCTAGTTAATGAAAGAAGGGTGATGTTCATTGGGTACATGGATCCAGATCAGTGAGGGAAACACTCCTTTGAATATTGATGTGACATGAATAAGCAAAGACTTCTGGAGGAAATCAGAGTAGCTGTCCAAATCCAGTAATGTGAAACACATGTTCACACCTCATTAAACAGAAGTGATCATATGGGTCTGCTGAGCAAAACCAGACTGGGTTGGAACTCTTACCATCTCTCTGAAAGTCAAAGTGTCAGAAAGCTTATACTAGAAGTTCAAATGAACATCACTTAAAGGTACCTAAGACACAAATCATGCTAGTCAAATAAAATATACTGTTAACTTAAAAATTAAAGAAAACATATAGAATAAAAATCTTCTATGAGATCAAAATGTGTCATGCAGTGTGTAATCAAATACATGTACAACATAATAGAATTCTTGGAAATGGAGTTATTTTAAAGACAATTGTATTTAACATGCAATTTTAAATTATGTATTTTCAATTGAATGAAGAGATTTTAAAATATAAGATTAGGACAGGGGAGATAGCTCAGTAGAATAAGAGCCTGCCTGGCAAATGCAGGGTCCTGAGTTCAAACCCCAGTACCACAAAAAAAAGATAAAATAGAGGCACATATTTAGTGATAAAAATCATAAATACTTATTTTAATGTCTGTTTGCTAATGTGTCTGCAAGCAAGTTGTAATGAAAGAATATTTTTATATGAATTACATTAATAGGCATAAAAATACATAATACAAAATTAAATAAGAATATGTATACAAATATTTAGGACTTACACTGCCAAATATTAATAATTTTCACATTATATATTGCTAATTCACCCTCCTACTGAGATTTAGTTAAAGGAAAGAATTTGGACACCACCATTCCTGAGAATATGCCCTTATTTAGAAGAATTTCACTGCAAAGGAATGGGGAAAAATAGTTTTCTATCACTGAATCCTTACCCCAAATTATATTTTGCTATAGTACTTATTAACTCCTGATGTCTCTCATGTCTATGTGTTGGGTTACAGCTTTCATTTGAATGCTAAAGGTTTTGATTAACTCAATTCTCACAGCCAGAAGCGTGATGCATAAATATATGTTTGACATATAAGGGAAGTTTTTAAACACCTTAATAAAATAATTAAATTAGCTTCTTATGTTTCTTTTGGTCTTTCTATCAATCATTTTCATTATCACTTTTTTCATTAATCTTTCTTCATTTTCCCCCTTTCCTCCTTTATTTCTACTTAAATGAAAATTCTAAAATTATTTTAACTGAGACCATAAGTCATATGGAAAAGTGAATTACTAGTATTGATATTCCTGCCAAATGAAAATAACCTTTTCTGATTATTTCTTATCCTGAAAGTGAAATATTTATTTATTTTTGTATTTTAAGGAAGGGTCCACATGGTATTTAAGTACCCACTTCTTTATTGGACTCATAGTGATCTTCCTGTTTACAGCCTTCTAAGCACTGAGATTACAGGCGTGCACCACAATGCCCAGTCTCAAATGCCCCCTCAGCGGGCCCTGGGGGCAGAGTTGGCATGAAAGGCCCAGAGATTGAACCCCAGGACCCTGCATCTGCTTGCAGGTGCTTGAATCTACTGAACTATTTGGCCAGCATACTGAGATTTTATTGAAGATTTAATACAAGGAAAACATTTTCAGCAACACTCCTTAGACAATGTTATATTCATTATTAGATAATTTTTTTTTTTTTGTCTTTTTGAGAAAGGGTCTCACTATGCAGTTCAGGCTGGCCTTAAGCTCACTTTGTAGCTCAGGCTGGTCTCGAACTCACAGCAATCCTCCTGCCACAGCTTCCCGAGTGCTGGGATTACAAGCATGCGCCACCACGCCTGGCTCCATCATTAGATAATTATTAATAACACTTTTTGTGATAATTCCTCTAGTTGTCTCTTAATCCTACACTTAGCTTTGGATGTTAAAAATTTAATCAAGTTCATGACATCACAGATACCTTTCCAAACATCACTGATGAGCATTAGAGCTATTGTTCACCATTCTTTTATTCTCTACAACCACATTAAATATAGATGTAATTATTCTTCAAAGACATTTAAAGAATAATAGGTTAAAACATTCATAATTCTGTAGGCTGTCTCTATGGCCTCTTTGTTGTGTCCTTTACTGTGAAGCCTTTTAATTTGATATAACCCCATTTGGTGATTCCCAGTTCTTTTCTTTATGCCACTGGGGTTCTGTTTTGATATTTAAAGCTTTGATCCATTTTCACTTTAATGTAGCACAGGGTGAGATCTATGGGTCTAGATTAGCGCATGGATGCTTGGCACAGCCAAGCTTTATCACAATTGAAAGCTCTGAAAGGTTTTCTTTCCCTGGCCTAGATGTAGTTTTGAGGATCTGGTCATGCAGATTTCAGAGTGCCCCTTGTTAAAAACACTACCTTTCCTTCAGCGTATGCTTTTATCCCTCCTGTTAATGGTCAAATATTTGATCAAATAGTATATGGCTCTGTTTCTGCTTTCCCTATTCTCTTCCACCTTGGACAAAAGACTAATATCCAGAATATTTAAAATATCTCAAAAAGAAATAGACTCTTTCAACTAGAAGACCCAACCAAGCATGGGCTACTTAGATGAATAAACACTTCTCAGAAAAAGAAATACAAATGAAAAAGTAACATATGAAAAGTATTCGTTTTCACAAAAGAAAAATAGAAATTAAAACTATATTGAGATACCATCTAATCCTGAAGTAGTGGCTTTTGTCAAAAAAAGAATCTAAATAAACAAATGTTGGCAAGGTGTAGGGGCAAAATGGAACCTTTATGTACCATTACTGGGAATGTAAACTAGTATATCCACCTAGGAAATCAGTGTGATGATTTTCAAAAAACTAAAACTAAGAATTTTATTTGACTCTATGTCTCTTTCCCAAAGAACATAAGCCATAAAATTATAGGGCAAATGCATACCCATGCTAATAGGAGCATAATTCATAAGAGCTAGATCTTGGAAACAGCATATGTGACCATCATCAGATGAACTGATAAGAAAACATGAAATGTATAAACAATTAGCATCACTCTTCCATAAAGGCAAATGATGGTATCATAGGCAAATGGATGCAAGTTGAGTACATAATGGTAAGTGAGAGAAGTCAGAAATACAATTAAATATGGAATGGAACCTTGTATATAAGAAACTGAACATATATCTATACATATATATGTATATAACATCTAAATCTATAAATACTGATGTATATCCATATCCATATGTATATATAGAGAGAGAAACAGATGATGGAGAAATAGGAAGTGAAGGATAAATTCAAATAATTCCCCGAATTATCTGTTCCATTGTTTCAAAAATATCTCAAAAAATGGGTGCTAATATGTTTCATTTAGCATTTCTCTTAGTCCACTGAAAAGAAACTTTTGTGCTATTATCTGTCCATTTCTGTTTTGTAAAAGAGAGACTTTTTTCTATGACCTGTTCTTTGAATATTGTTTTATTTTTTCTTTTAAGAACATGGTACACTCAATATTGCTTTTCCATAATCATTTTGTTATGCAATTTTGTCTCCTTTAGACATACAGTGCTGCAATTGTGTATTTTCTTCATTAATGCTTATTTGTATTTAATGAATAGCAAAACAATGAAGTGTTATTTGTAATATAACTTTTAACATATGCTTTTAAATGATTTCATGTCCTCTTCAATGTGAATGTGCATTAATGCTGCCAAACTTAAGCTAACGTACTAGGGCTTTAATCAGTTTTGCTGTAGTACTGCAGGTCCCTGAATATATATTTTTTAATTTATATATTTGGTACGGGGTCTTTCTATGGAACTAAGACTCAGTATCCTCCTATTTTCAGCCTCCCCAGTGCTGAGGAGGCCACCATGCCTGGACACTGTGGCCAGCTCAGTGTCTTCCTAGTTGGGGCACAGCATATGGGGCCTGAGATTGGACAGTAGTCCCTGCACTTGCCTAAGCAGGCAGTTAGTCTTCTGAGCTGTCTTGCCAGCCTGGTACCTATATATTTTTAATGAAATTTCTGTGTCTTATTTTATCTCTCCAATATTAATGTAAGTGGCGATGATGGTCTAACTAAAATCCATTATGAACTTCTACCTTAATAAAATACATATTTTATTTGTCCTGACAAGCTTTCCAGAGCTGTTGTGACTTCATTCATGGTATAAATCTTATAAGTGACATTTAGCATTTGCTTTGGGATGCTTCCACAAAGCCCTTTAAAATGTAGTCTAATGCAGTGGTGCTCGTTTGTCTTAAAATCTTTTCTCATTTTGCCTTGGGGCCTGGGTTTGGTGCTTGCGAAGATAAGGCCACTAGCTACATAAAAATGAATGAAGAAAGAACTTGAATCTCAAATATGCTTGTATCACAGGATAAAACTGTTTCAAGTATATTCTTATGCCTTTTCTTTAGATTTTGTGTATATATATATATATATATATATATATATATATATATATATATGCTGTAATATGTGTAACTACTGATTTTGCAATGTTTCAGACTCATGTAAATTTCTACATTATATCACATCATTGATTAATTTTAACTCATGAATAAAGCACTGTTTTGGGCTGTACCTATGCAAGTTTTTGTTGAGTGGATTGAGGATTGGCAGTACGAACGACTTATTGGGTATGACCTTTCCTTAATGTAAGCAGGTATCAGTTGGTGGAAACTCATATAATGAAGGACACAACTTTTTTTGTTGTGTTTCATATCATACCTAAAAGTTGACTTGCATACAAATCAATTTGCTGTCCAATGGCAAACATTTAAGCACTCATCAAGATGAATACCAAGCCATGACTAAAATGAGATTGACTGCCCTGGAAACTTGTAGAGCTTATACAACTCAGAGACATGTCAATACTAATCAAGAAATTTAGAAGCATCATATAATCCTAGTGTGAAAAAATTCGCATTTAAATTTCAGAAATAGTAACTTATATTGTGTTTTATAGGCTACAATCAAAAAGATTGAGATAATACAGTGATAATTCAAATCATATTTTGTATTTTTATCCCGAGTAAGTGCATTAAAAAAAAATTTCCCCCTGTTTAACCATATCTATCAATTCAGAAGACAGAAAAAATGAAAGAAAAAAAATTAAAATTATTATTGGTTTATTTTCAATAGGTCTTGCCTTAACTTGGTCTTAACCATCCAATAGAAAAATGTAACAATGAGGTATAAAAAGTAAAGCTATATTAATATGCTGAACTGTAAAAGGATCAAGTCATTAATTTTGGACAATTGCCAGTTGTGCTGGTAAATCACTATTATGGACTATTGGACTATATTGGGATATTTTGCTGAATTCAAGTACCTAAAACATTTGGACTGACATCAAGTATAAGAAGGTTCTTTATTTCTTTTTTTTTGGGGGGGTGGGGGTTGGAACCAGGGATCAAATCCAGGACCTGCACTTGCCAGCGAAGTGCTTACTCCACTGAGCCATTTCCCCAGCCCCTGGAAAAGTTCCTTTAAAGACTTCTCCAAATACAGCTTCTCTAACAGCAGGGGAGCACTCACTTCTGACAATACTGTAAATACATAACAGAAACGAGTCTATAATAGGATTTCAGGTAGTATGAGTTATATTGCATATTTGCTCTATATTGTAATACATAAGTATTCACTGAACATAAATGTTCTAATATATAAATGTACATTTGACCAATATTGTCTCTTAAAATATTTTGACACACACAAAAAATAAATTTTGAATATATATTTGTTATGGTTTGTGTATATTTGTCTCCAAAAGCCTCATGCCTTCATTGAGGTGAAGTCCTATAGTCTGACCAATTCATGATCAAGGCTTGGATTATGGGTCTGAGTACTACTAGGATTGTGGATGTTATATATATATATATATATATATATATATATATATATATATATATATATATATATATATATATATATATATATATATA
>PVKA01042575.1:0-17340 GCA_004027165.1 Ctenomys sociabilis | reverse complement strand
TACACACACACACTGTGTTAGACACCCCTAACACAGTGATAGACACCCCTACACACACAAACTTGTGACAGACACCCCTACACACACACACATACACACACACATACACACACACAGCTGCCAGAGTCAGCACAGGTGAGAGTCCCCTCTTGCTGCTGTGAATCACCAGCCCCAGGTATGTTTTCCCTGGTGTCTCCCTGGCATCAGAGTGACACCTCATGTGCCCTTTGGTGCTGAAGTTCATGCCCTCAAGCAATCGGATAAATTTAGCTCTTGTCAGGGACCTTTCCTGACTTTGTTCCCTGGCTGTTGAAGGCCTGGCTGCTCCCCAGAAAGAGCTGTGGCTGGCTCATCTGGTCCTGGGGAGTGCTATGCCACTTGCGTAATTGATCGTTGGAGTTATTTTGAGTTACAGAGTGGATTTTGGGAATCAGTCATTTGAGTTTCTGTACACTGAAGTCCTGCGTTCCCGCTTCTGGCCCTTTGGCTCTTCCTCCTTCTGTTTACCTCACCCTGCAGAGACCGTGGTTTCTTTTCATAGCCATCATGGTCACTTTCCATTAGAACTGAGAAGGAAAAGAGTGGTGACTGAGAAGAGCACTTCACTCTCTTCTCCCCCATATCCTGACCCTATGGGCTCTCTCTTGCTGGAACTCCAACCCCCAGAGAATAGAGAAAGCTAGAAGGAGCAGGCCTGCAGTTCAGGCAGGCTCCTGACAGCCAGAGGAATTCACCAGAGGTTTGCTCAGCTTTTACTGATACGAATTGTTCTAATTAAACAGGAAGAGCTAAACAGGTTTCCTTAGTGATCAATTAAATAAAAAAAGAAATGCCCAGGAAGGCCAGTAGGTGTTTGGGTATATTCATTGTCAAAGATCCAAAACAAATTCTCCATCACAGTTAGCTTTTGTCATTGTACTTGTTTGTCACCAGGAGTATTGTTGCTACTGCTGCTGTTATTGAAGACTAAATCCAGGGCCTTCATCTGACCTAAATCTACTCAGCCCTTTTGTCATTTTCTTACTTTGAAATGTAAATTGATGACATTGCCCAGGCTAGATTTAAACTGATGATCTTCCTGCCTCAGCCTCGTAGTGTAGGTATTGCAGGTGTGTCCCCTACACTCAGCTTTTTTCTTCTCTTTAGTATAAGCCGTGGAAAATTCCACAAGTGAGCAAAAACTTATTGTAGCAGCTATGGACATTTCGGAGGTGTGCATCAAAGGATACTAGAGTGATATTTAGGGAATGTAGAAACTGCACAAAAAGGAATGAATGGAGTATTTTGCCTCCTAAAGTTTGCAGACTATAAACTCATATAAGGAAAACCAAAGTCACAGTAAACAAGGAGATAAGAACTAGAGAAAGCCACACCATTAGGAAGATTCTAGAGTGACTTTGTGAAGGACAGATGAGGAAGATTTGAATGTTTACAGGATTAGGAGAGAAGAGCATGAACAAAGGCCAGAGGAGAGATCTGGCAGGAGGCCTGTGTATGTGGTGTCCTGGGGCTGTCACTGCACATGGCAGGAGGGGAATCAGAGAAGGAGGGTGGTCAGCATTTGCGTGGTCTGGATGGGTGGGAGGGACCCAATCAGATCAGCCTAAGCAGGCTCCTGTTAAGAAGGGGAGAATTTGTCCTTTTTTCTTGTAGGAACTACCATGAATGCCCCGTGCCCATTTTCACCCCAATTCATGTTAGCTGCCCTGGCTTCATGGAGAACTAGGTGAAAAGGCATCTGTGAAATGAAAGCGATCAACTCCAGATCAATAGTCCATGAGCTGCCCCACCATGAGGATCGCTGGCTGCATCTGGACACAGAAACGCGTCAGCCTCCAAAAGCTACCGCTTCAAGAAACAGTGAGTGAGGGGCTGCTGTGCAGACAGAAAATTCACACAGACACTCTCAGTGGCGTGAGCAGGAGCCAATGGCTCCAGTGTTAGAAGGCAGTTGGCCTGCTTTAAGGGTTTGTGTGATCAGTCACGGAGAGATACTATTTAAAAGAGCTGTTTGCAAAGAAAACAAAGCTTCCTGCAAAACAAAAGGTGAGGATATCCCAGGTAACTCTTTAAACCAAGGCAAATATGCAGGAAGGCTCAGTGATTGGTTGTGCTCTGCTCAGTTCTGACTTACTGCTTTGGTCATTTGATTTCCAAGGTTCCTGGTTGAGCTTTTCCTGGGGGTTATGGGGAGAAAAGGCAGCTGGTGATATCAAAGGACAAGAGCAAAAAGAGGGCTAAGAGCACACAGCAATTCTCTTGTTCAGTTTTTTTAGGAAAGTCAAGGAGCTCGATCAGGCAAAACTCCTGAATCTGAAGTCTGGGTCCTTCAGTAAAACGTGTCCCTTTACCTGTGTTTGAGAATTTTGTACAGAAGGTGGTAAATAACATTAAATACAGTCTTATGGGAGACTGCTGAATTACAGATCAAGCCATCATGTAAGTGCAGGCGCACTGCTTCAACATCAAGGGGCTTTAAGGCTCCTGACAGTGCAGTGACTGGGATTTACCTCAAACAGTCACCAACATGGGGACCCAGCTCCTCCGTGGATCTCTTCAACCCCTCCCTGCCTCCCAGCCTCTAAGCTATGCCAGCTCACTGAGACACTTCTGCAGAAGAAAACTTCTTGCAACCTGTCTTCAGAAATTTACAGTCTTGCTTAGGGCATGCTATGATTTAGGTGAAATAGGTAGACAATATAGACATATAGATCTCGAAGCAGGTAGCGCAAGGGAGTACACAAATACTAAGGCACGAATAGCAGTTTACAACTGCGGATTAAGTCAGGCATGGTGGTGCGCACCCGCAATCTCAGCAAGCAGGGGCATCAGCAGGGAAATCACTCAGTGCAACATCAGCCTGGGCTACATAGTGAATTCAAGGCTATCCTGGAGACTGTTAATGAGATTGTCTCAAAAAAGGAAAAATTCAGAGAGCTGGGGAGATAGCTCAGTGGAATAAGTGCTTGCCTGAGTTCAATCCCTGGTACCACCAAAAAAATAAATAAATAAACAAAGTCAAAAAAAAAAAGGAAAACATTCAAAAAAGAAAAAGGAAAAAAAATCAATCAATAAATAAAGCTGCAGGCTACAGGTAGGGGGCAGACCAGTGTGTCTCAGAGCACATGGTACTTTATTACAATGGAGGGGCCTGGGAGATGGCTCAGTGGAATAAGCGCTTCCCTGGCAAGCACAAGGGCCTGAGTTCAATCCCTGGTTCCAAGAAAAAAAAAAAAAAAGAAAAAGAAAAAAAAAGATATTACAGTGGAAACAGAAATAATAAGCCTGACATAAGTGCTTTCTATAATTAAGTCCCACCCTCTCCACAGTCAAACATGACTGCCCTCTAAGTGTTTTCACCACCCAACACAATTGATCCTTTCTTCTCTGTCTCTCCAAATGCTAACCATGTTCTGGGTCTGCCTCCTCTTTCTCTTAATCCTCCAACATCTTTCCAGCCCTTCCAGCCCCCAGCACCCTCACCCTGCAGTCTCACTGGCTTGTGTCTCTCTATGGCGTACAGTCCCATGATAACTCCACAGCTTGGTGCCCTGGGCAGCCATGAGCGGTCGCTCCAATCAGATTATCCTCTCCTAGACAGTTGCAGCCTTGAATGTCCTGCAGCATGTTGCAGGGCCCTAAGATATGGCACATGGTCCATGACTATTTGTGAAAAGAGAAGCAATATAAAAAACGTTCTGATGCTCACCTGTGTCCACCCGAAGGAATAAGGAAGAGATACGATTTACACATTACAGTTATCGTGAAATTTTAAGGTACACAAGACTTCCTCCTCTGGTCTCTGAAGACAGTTCTGAGAAAACAAATGGGATGGTTCTGTCCCAAAGCTTAGGCCAGGTGAGCATCCTCTTCCTTGTTTTCCCTGAACTTCATCCTCAGAGGTCTATCACGAATCGTACAGCATTTCACATGTTTTCTTTTTGCTGTAGTTTGTGTAGCAGCAATGAAAGCACAGCAGATCGTAACCTAGTGATTGTTGCCCATCTCCTCCGCTCCAACAGGCTGCACAATAAGTACAAACACAACACACAAGCACAGCTCCAGCGGCTCTCTCAAACCATTTGATAGCACGTAGGGGATTAAGTTGTTCGGTTCCATCAGACATACTTTACAATGATGATTCCCCAGATAATTTCTTTCAACTGCTGTGAAAATGTAGAAGCTATGTGCTGTTAACATCCCAGGAGTAATATTGCCATGATTTAATAAATGTCATTTGATATTACCCCAAGGGAAATGAGTTTGATTCTGATAAATCAGAGTTACACAAAATGAGGAAGTGTTCCACTCACGTTTTAAATGTATTTGATGTTATAAACTAACAATTTGCTCTTCTAACGTGACCACAGCCTGCTCATCATTTAATTTGGCATCAGTTTCTGAGTCAATTTGTCTCTGAGATGTCCACGATTGTTCAGAATGTTTATGCCATTCTTCTACAAAATGCACGGTCTGAACACTTTGGCTTAAGGCTATCCCAGCATTGCACCTACAATTATAGCTATTGCAAGACCAGTCATCTTTTCAGTTCTTTTTCTCAAGGCATGGATCAAATGTTGACCATCATAGATGGAGAATCTTGCCAAGGTCGTGAAAACTGTACAGGTAGCCATAGTGCAGTTCTTGCTTTAAGAATATATATTCTATCTCTGGAGAAATTAAGACTAATAGAAGAGTTAAGGCAAGTATAGAGAGAATAGTTAATACAAGTAATTGTATAATTAGGGAGTTCCATTGGGCTGGTCCCACCAGCGTAAGATATGGGAAAGAAACATAAACCTACACATAATGAGTTGTATTTCTCTTAAACAAGAGCTGTGTTGCACTAGTTGTTATATTTTTTTCAAATATGACTCTTCCAAGCAGATACTGGTTGTAAGGTTACCAATTTTCATAAATGATGCTGTATAGGCCCTCCAGGTAAATGAGGAGCAGTAGGCATTCCTCCTCTCTACCACACTGTACATTGATTACTATCTTGATTGTTTGTATATACTTCACCAGTCCCATTATGCTGCCATCTTAAATTCTTTCTCTGCCCCTCCAACCAAGGGGAGCCATGAGAGCTCCAATTACGACAATTCCTTTGAAAGGATCAACTAAAACTCGGGTGACCTCCCCTCCATAGGTTTCCCAATGTACCCCATCACTTATAAAGGCTACATTGGTAGCCTGGCAGGGGGCCATGTCAAGTGGCACAAACTTTCCCTCATCAATCTGTCCCTGAAAGCTTTGACTAAGAATATGAATGTTTCATTTTTTTTGTGACCCTTTCCCCAGTTATATTTTTTACCACTGATAACCAAGCCCGAAGATAAGGTTGTAAACAGTGAGACCCCTAACCAAGGCAAACAGGCCATCCTTTCACTCCTACCTCATAAAAACAGAAACACGCTTTCTTCTGATGGTACCAAGGGTCCTCCCACATCACGTGGTCCAGGTAACCATGAGCTTTCATTCACATATATAGGAACTGTAGCGTCCCACCAATGGACCCCCGATTCAATGGAAGATTAGGCACCTAAGCCCAATAACTATAATTAGCGTGAGTAGGAATGGGAAAGGAAAGTGGAGCAACCACTGCAAGAAACAAGTTAGTATTATTTTTCTATCAAAATATTCATGTTTGCTCCTTTTCTAGGCTTTATCCATTGCACCAGCACCCAAGTCACTTCTTCAGTATCTTTTGTGTAATCACAGCCTGTAGCAGAAGTTTCATCTGGCAGCTGATTTAAAGCATTTAACTTACACAGAGTTTTTTGTGCAATTGATCTAGGTGTATTCATGTGTATTCCCAAAGTTTCCTTCCTTTCCCATTTCTTTGTGCTCACTCAGGATCTTTATTATGAAAGGGGAAGGATTACCTTTCTGCTACCATAACCCTCTGGGTCCTCCATTCTAGGCACTATGTGAATGGCCTTTTTTTTTTTTTTTTTTTTTTTTGGTGGAACCAGGGAGTGAATGGCCTTTGTACAACATTAAATCATAAATTTCACTTATTAAAAACTGGTGATTAAGACTAGGGAGATAACTCAGTGGCCTAAGAACCTGCCTGGCAAGCTCAAGGATCAGGGTTCAGTCTCCAGTACCACACGCTATGCTGGCCCCATTCCAGGTGCGCCTGGTTGGCCAAGCCATGGAGACCAGGCATAGTGGTGCAAACATACAATCCCAGAGCTGGGGAGGCTGAAACAGAAGAATTGCTATTAATCCAAGATATATAGTGAGACCCTGTACCTAGTATTTAAAAAAAAAACAGTGGTTAGCAAAGTGTGGTGAAACACATATAATCCCACCAATTCAGAATGTGAGGCAAGAGGATCAATGGAAGTTTGAGCCAGCCTGTCTACATAATGAATCAAAGCCCTCCTGAACTATGTAGCAAGACTATGTCTCAAAAACACAACAGAAACTAGTCACCTTCTTGTCTGGATGTCAGGATGATGGCCACTCCTGGAGACCACAGCCTTGCTCCTACTTCCTCCTCTCTGCCCTCATTTTCTTTCCCATTTCTTTCTGGGACCCTGTGATCTCGTCCCTCATAGCCCAGCTGCTGACTCTGAAGCTAAGAACCCTGGCTCTTGGTGCCGGTCCCTGGGAGCCTCCGTGGGTCAGGCTCTCTGAAGTGGCTTCACCACTGCTGCTGGCTGCCCCTCCCACCTGCACCCCACCCTCCTGCTCTGTGCTAGCTCAAGGACCCCAGAATCCTGCACACGCTCTTCCCCCAGAGCTGGACACATGGCTGTGTGGTGGCTATTGGGCTGTGCTGACCACCATCTCCCTGGAGAACGGTGCACCCTGTTCTGCATTTAGAGCTAATTAGGTGAACCCAGGGAACTCGAACAGTAAAGAGTGATATGGAAGAATGATCTTGGCACCCTTGGGACAACAAAACTTGGGCTCCAATTCTGCTTTGTTGTGCTTTAGTTTTTGTTTTGTAGTGCTAATGTTGAATCACTTTGTTTTCTTTAGCTTCGAAACATACACCCATCTAGGTTTGAGCCTGGTCCCGGTTGTCAGATAAGAGCTTCATACTCTGTCTCAGAGGAGTTTCTCTGGTAAAGGGTGGGGGTCCTCAGAGGGACAGTGAAAAGCTGGAGATCCTCCCTGTGGCCACCCCTTACTCCCAGCTTCCTGCCCCACAAATCTCATGTGGAAAGCCTGACGCTCACATAATGAGTGTGTGATCCACCTGCCTTCCTGGTGTGTGTGTGTGTGTGTGTGTGTGTTGTTGATAATGATGCTAATTTTCTTAATGCCAATTGGATATTAATACTCAGATGAGAAAAAAAAAATGAGAAATATTCAAAAAAATGCCCATGGATGGAACAGCATATAAAATGGTAGATACATACTTTTTAGATATTATATTTTATAGGCAGAGACAGAGACAGATAATGAACACAGAGCAAAAGGAAATTTACTAAGTTACCAGAAGGCTGGAATTGGGGAAATGTAGTTGACATTTGCCTTCTTCCTTCCTGTCTAAGTCTTTTACAGTGAGCAAATCTGACTCTAGTAATGGTGGGTGGGACATATAAATGTTTTAATTTACTTTTCAGGTGAAGATCACCCTGCCTCACTCACCCACCATCTCAGCAGGAAGCTTGATGAAAGCTGAGCGACTTGAACTCAAAGGCCCTGAGAGCCTCCTTCCCATAGCACAAGTTCTTCCTGTCTTCTAGCAGAGTCTCCAAAAGGCCACTGCCTGTACCTGAGGGCAGAGGTGAATTGAGCCCAGGGGAGATGTCCTTAAAAAACCAACCTCCAGACAGCCCTTTGGCTCATTTCAAGAGGTTCAAGGAGTAGAATAATAATAACAAGCCATGGCCAGGGAGATGGCTCAGTGGAATAAGGGCTTCCCTGGCAAGCGCAAGGGCCTGAGTTCAATCCGGTTCTGCCAAAAAAACAAACAAAAAGACTAAATAAAAAATAATAACAAACCAAAGGGGCCCTGAGGGGATTCCTAATCAAGAAAGGAAAGTGCCTCATTCAGGACCTGGCAGGAGAACAGGAGTGGAAGTGAAGTGTAGAGGGAGGTCCCCCCCTCGACTCAGAGCCTTCTGCTCTCCAGTCAGATGTTTTCAGTTGACTGTGTTTCTCTTATCGCTCTCACCCAAAACCTCCAGCTCCACCTCCAACCCAGTTTAATTGCATCATCCTCAACTGAACTTGTTTGCAAAGGGCCTGCTGTTATGGTTGCCTTGGTAACAGTCACACCCAATTTTTGGAGAGGAATGGAGTTTTATGAGGTCAGGGAGGAAGTGAAGGGTGGAGCAGGGTGGGGGAGGGCAGAGAAGCAAAGCTTAGGGCAGACTATGCAGAGCCTGGAGGAGGAAATCTCCTGTCACCCCACCCTATAGTGTCCAGTCTAGTGGCCCTTGAGCCACTCTTGGTGCAGGGCTCCTAGAAGGTGTGTGTCCAAGGAAGGAAACTGGAGAGTCAGAGGGCAGGGAAGGGTAGGTGCAGACCTGCAGTAGAGGCTACTACAAAGGGACATGCCCACTTCTGCATTCATCTAGCTGGATCCTCTGGAGGTAGCAATCTGCAGGCATCTGTTCTTTAGATGCAAACACCAGATAGATTACTGACAGAATTTTAATGTGCACACCTAAGATGGTGTGTGTGTGTGTGTGTGTGTGTGTATGTGTGTGTGTGTGTCTGTAGAAGGAGGGCAGTGGGGGCTGGCAATGGAGACTAGAGGAGTCCTCCTGGAAAGTGAGAGGATTAACTGCATCATTCTGAATTCCTAGAGAAAAGAACCAGATAAAAAATTCAGGAGTGGGTTGTGGAGAGAGCTCAGCGGTCTAAGCACCTGTCTGGCAAGTGCAAGGACCCAGGTTTGATCCTTGGTACCACATGCTGTGCTGGCGCTGGAATCCTAGGCATGCCGTGCCAGCCACCGAAACCAGGTGTGGTGGTACACACCTATAATCCCAGCATTTGTTTGTTTGTTTCTTTTTTTGTGGCAGAACTGGGGATTGGAGGCTGAGACAGGAGGATCACTATAAGTCTGAGCTGTGTAGCAAGACCCTGTACCAAATAAATAAAATTTAAAAAGAAAACTTTTTTTAATTCAGGAGAGCATATATGGGACTTTGATCATATTTTTCTGTAGCTGGATATGACAGCAGCTTTTCTTTGGTCCTCCTTGTTGCTAATTTTTCTTGTGAAAAACTGACCTCTTTTGTGATAAAATATCTGTGTTCTTGAGACATAACCTATCACATAGTTTTCACAGTGATGATTCTTGGCCACGGGGGCAGTGCCATGTGGTGGCAAGAACAGGGACCTCAGCCCCGGATCCTGGCAAAATCCTGATTCCAGCAGGTACAGCTGGGGAAGGAGGCAACACGTGTGAAGAACGGAGGACCCTCGTTCCTCTTCATATGGTGGTTCAGAACAATACCGAGCAGCACCTATCTGAATCAGGGCCTGGCACGTAGCTGACACTCCGCAGGTGAGGACTGCCGTGACCAGATCAGAAGGCCAGACCTGCCATATGACCCTCTTTAAGCACAGGCACTCTGGGCAGGACAGTGGCAACCCACGGAGCAAGGAACTGGTTATGATCTGCAAACCAAGTCCTACCCGCTGCCCTTGGGTCCAAGAGCTGAGAGTGGGTTTTACATTTTTTAAAGAGCTGGGAAAAAAATTAAGAAGAGTATTTCCTGGGCTGGGGAGATGGCTCAGTGGAATAAGCGCTTCCCTGGCAAGTGCAAGGGCCTGAGTTCAATCCCCAGTTCCTCAAAAAAAAAAAAAAAAAAAAGAATATTTCCTGCTGTGTGGAAAGTATATGAATTTCAGATTTCAGGGTCCGTAAAGTTTTCTGACATACAGTCACGTTCCCCCATGTATACACTGACAATGCTTTCATTCATAATGGAGACATGGGACCCACAAAGCCCAAACTACCTCAGCCTTTGTAGAAAAAGTTGGTCAACCTTGTACTGGAGGAGCTATGGCCCAATATCAGCCCTGCTTCCCACTTCCTAAAGAGAGACGCTACCATTCCCTGTCACCAGAAAGTCCCTGCCAGCACACATCCACCACTTGGTTTGTCCTCCCCTCCCTCATGTGAACAGCAGCTGGTCTACACCTCAGAAAATGTAAGGCAAAATTAGGCTCTAAAGCATGACTGTTACTTTCGGAGGAAGCACTTGGGGGTGGTGCGGTTCCAGGCATCCCTACTGGAAAAGCTCAATGTGCTCTTTGTCCTGCAGCCCTTGATCTTTCATTCTCATTACTATTTCTCAGGGCCTACAGGGTCTTTTTTGAACTGGCTCTGCAACAGAAGCTGGGCTTTATCTACTCCTTCAATCTGCTGAGTGGAAAGGGTCAGAAAGAAGAGCATAAAGAGAAATATTGAAATACGTATGTATGTGTGCTTCTGTGGGCCAGGCATTGTGGAAACCATAGTGATGAGTATGTGAAAGTCCCCAGAAGGGGGTGAGGCAAAGAGGTTAAGTGGTTACACAATGTTGCAGAGCCGCTGTACTAGAGAAATGCAGAGCACTGAGGCACCCTGGGAGCCTAGAGTTGGAGGACCACAGGTTCTATCTAGCCAAGGAGGCTTTAAGAATAGGGAAACTGGGTAGGTGAGGGCTTCCTGCCCTAAGTTCTTCTGGTACAGGAAAACACCAAAGGCCAAAACAGGGAGGCAGGACACCTATGTGTGCTCAGGCAGAAAGGTGTGCAGAAACAGACTCCTGGGAACAAGCCGGCTACACTGGTAACAACCTTCTGTGCACTGCTGGGAGGAGGAGCTCTCCACCTCAGAGCTGCTGGGAGGTCTGGATGGATATTTAGCAGAGAGAATCAAACACACACTTTTGGGGTGGGCGTTGATAGCAACACTGAGAGATGCACTGGCATCAAGAAAACTGGATTTAAAAAAACAATGAGGTCATGAGTGGTGGTGAATGGTGGTGGGAAGAACCCATCCTGGACACACAGGTGCTGGGACTCCACAGCACACAGAGCTCTTCAGTGCAGAAGAGGCACCAGTTCAAGGATCAACCCCATGTTTCTGGTGTGGTCATCTGACAGGCGCTGATGCCATTGATGGAGATAGAAAATGATGGAGGAGAAAATCAATTGCAGAGGAAGAGGATACTTAGGCATAATTAATTTGGTATTCAGCTCGTTGAAGAGCTTGGAATATACATTTAAAAATCATCAATATAGTACAATAGGATTAGGATCTATTGTTCCATAGTGCAGTGGAATGACAATAGCTAATAATTTATTATATATGTCAAAATTGCTAGTAAGAGGATTATACATGCTCTTTAAAAGATGATCCAAGTATGATGGCACCTGCTTATAGTTTGAGCACTCTGAGAAACGAGCAGGATTATAAATCTGAGCCCAGATAGGGCAATTTAGCAGCTTGGTAAGACTGTCTCAAAAGTTTTTAAAAGGGGCTATGGATGTAGTTCATTGTGAAAGTTCTGCATTCAATCTCCAATATGGGAAAAGAAAAAAGAGGAAAGGGGTGGGGAGGGGAAGGAAGGGGAGAAGAGGGAAGGAGGGGAGGAAATTTGAGATAATGAATATGCTAATTACTTCAATCTGAGATATATGTATCACAGTACCCTATAAATATGTACAGTCATTATGTCAATTAAGAAAAAAAATCAGTAAATGATGTACAAGAATAAAGGACAATGCTCAGCAAATGTGGAAAACAAAAAGCACTAGCCTTCAGTGGGAGAGCAAGAGAAGCTAATCAAAGGTAGAAAGTGTCAAGAAAGCCACAGAGAAGAGAATTTCCATTTGAGAGGAAATCAAAAAACTGAAATCCAAAGAGTGAAACTTCCTTCAGTCATGGGTTTCTATAAGGCCAGATGGAATTCTATAAAGGGACAAACGTCACTTTGGAGCACTGGTCTGTTCTCTGGAACACAGGATTTGAGAATTGGACAGCACAGGTGTTTAAAGCACAGACAACCTGTATTTCTGAGCACCAAAAGAGAATTCTGGGTGTGTGAAGGGAAGTCATGACCCAGGCAAAGCCGGGTGGGGAGAAAGAGTAGAAACAGAATGGGAAGAGCAAGGTGAAGATCTGGGAGTTGGCAGGTGTGCAGAGCTAGAACAGGGAGCGCTTTCAAGAAGTAGTGTTTCTACAACTCTCTCTCTCTCTCTCTCTCTCTCTCTCTCTCTCTCTCTCTCTCTCTCATCTCTTTGTCCTACAAAAAAATAATCTCCTACAAAAAAACTTCTGCTTTTAATTCACTGGATGTTATATTATGTCTGGAAAACAAACAAACAAAAAAAAGCCTTTGTTTTTATTTTTAGTAACTCTCCCAGGTGACACTTGCCCTTTCACAGACTGACAAATGGGCGGCGTTACGGGAACCCGTGATGCGTGGGGCTTTTCCACTTGCAGAGTAAGTGCTTTGGTTCTGCTGAGGAGGGCTCTGGTGGACCCATGTGAGGAGTCAGCTCTGCTTGCTGAGCAGGGCAGGTGCCTGTGAGGATGGTGAAAGGGCAGCCACTCTGTCACATTTACTTCTCAGACCAAGTTCCCATTTTTGTTCAACTTTAGGCAAAGAGCAGAGAACTTAGGGCGATTGTGCTTTTAAAAGCACCTGAAGCCCTGTTCTCCCATTTTAGCTGGCAACACTGCACTCGCCTCCTCTTCAGCACTGGGTTCACTGTGGCAGTCCTGCGGGCCAGGGGCACTCCTGGGGTCAGGCTGTCCCTTGCCTAGCACCCCTACGCGTCGCATGGGTTATCTGAGTTCTGTTTTTCCCGCCACATCTAATCACTTAGGGAAGGAAGCTAAGCTGGTTTTTCCATACTACCTGGTACTGAGTAGAGAAAACAACTAGTGCATTTTATTCACTTATTGATTCATGCATTCAACATACAAGCAGCAGAAAGTATGATATATAGAAAAAAAACCTGGAAAACGTAACACAAGTTTAAAATATTTGGAATATTTTCTGCAGAAAAAGAAAATTCAGTGTAAATCGAGTCATCTTTTACAAAAAAAAAATTAAGCTCTAAGTATTTTATAAAACATTGTCTTGACAATAAAGAATAATACTTTTATTACACATTACAAGAAATGAAGCAAGGTTTTTCTGCAATATGCAATCAAACCCAAGGTTCCCCCCCCCCCCAAGCTACATTCCCAGGCCATTTTAATTTTTATTTTGGTGCACAGCCTCAAGCTGATTTTAAAGCAATGATCTTTCTGCCTCAGCCTCCCAAGTAAGAATAATTACAGGCTGTGTGCCCCTGCACCCACCTCAAGCAAGTTTTTGTTGCTTGTTATTTTACTACTTTAATAATAAAATAATTATATTAATATATAATTAATATATACATATGGTATTGGACACATCATTATAAAAGAACCAGAGGCTATGCCATACAGGCAGTGACTTCTCATCCCCAATAAATTGAAGAGGTAGAATCTTGCAACAGACTTAAACCTCTAAAGTCAGCTAAACTTGGATGATGTCTCTGAAAAGTAGTCATTTCTGAGCATTCTAAATGTTAGCAATAGAGCTACCTGCCATAAGCAATTTATAAGCATCAACCGAGGAATTAAACTCTATTTTACTTGTTTATTTATTTACTTATTTTTTGAGGAACTGGGGATTGAACTCAGGCCCTTGTGCTTGCCAGAGAAGTGCTTATTCTACTGAGCTGTCTCCTTGGACCAGAATTAAACTTAAAAAAGAAAAAGAAAATAAGAAGACACTTAAGCAAGATGCAAAGCTAGACTTCTAGTTCATCAAAGAGAAACCCAGGGAGCAATAACACAGAACAATTCAAAAACCCATGCATCTGGACTCTCTGAAGTGGTAACAGCGGAAGTGACAAAGCAGAAGACCGAGACTTAGAAAAATCACACCAGAGATAATTTTTCAGATAACTACAAAGATGGTGACAACATTCAACATGGTTAATAACTCTAGAGCAGACACAGATTTTAAAGATAGAGCAGCTTAAGCAAATGATGGAAACCATAAACATCCCACACAGGAAAGAAATGAAATCCATGAAACAGATTCAAACAGATATCTGAAGATTAAAATTTCAGTAGAAAGAATATACAACAGAACGAAACTGTCAGAATTAGAAGACAGGATTGTGGTTAGCTCTCATAAAAAAGAGATTTCTTAAAAATAGCCAGGGACCATAAAAAATCAATCTAACAGCTACTAGATCATACAAAAAATATATATACACCGTAAGGTTGATCAGATTCATTGACAAAGCATGAGAGTGCAAATGACATAGCCCTGCTCACAGAAGTAATGGCAGAACATTTCCCAAGCCTGGAAAAAGAATTTAGCATACGAATAAGTGAGGTATATAGAATTTCAGTTGACCACAATCAAGAAAAAGCTACAGCAAGGTATACAGTCAAGATTCTAGAAATTCATCATAAGTACAAAATATTAAAAGCTGTCAGGGAAAAGAAACAAATCACTTACAAAGACAAGCCCATCAGAATCACAGACTGCAGCTGGGGAGATAGCTCAGTAGAATAAGTGCTTGCCTGGCAAACACGAGGTTCTGAGTTTGATCCCCAGTACCACAAGAAAAAAACAGAATCACAGACTTCGTGACAGAAACCCTGAAGTCTAAGTCAAGGAAAGGAGTGAAGTATTTCACACCCTAAAAGAAAACTGCCAACCCAGATTAATATAGCCAAAAAACTATCTTTTAAAATTGATGGAGATTAGCTCAGTAGATTAAAGCACCTGCTTAGACAGACACAGGGACCAGGGTTCAATCCCTGGCGTGCCATGCTGGTCCAGCCCCTGGGGCACACTGAGACAGTGATTGAGACTGGGAATGGTGGTGCATGCCTGTGATCCCAGCACTTGGAAGGCTGAAAACAGGAGAATCACCATAAGTCCAATCTACATAGTGAGACCTGGAGACCATGTAGACCTTGCACTAAATAAAAAAAAAAAGAAAGAAAGAAATTAAATTGATGGAGATAAGATACTTCCACAGCAAAAAACACCTGAAAAATTTCATGGCCACCAAACCATTCTAGAAAGAGATAACAGGGGCCGGAGAGATGGTTCAGTGAAATAAGCGCTTCCTTGGCAAGCGCAAGGGCCTGAGTTCAATTCCCGGTTCCGCAAAAAGAAAGAAAGAAAGAAAGAAAGAAAGAAAGAAAGAAAGAAAGAAAGAAAGAAAGAAAGAAAGAAAGAAAGAAAGAAAGAAAGAAAGAAAGAAAGAAAGAAAGAAAGAAAGAAAGAAAGAAAGAAAGGAAAGAGATAACAAGGAGTACACCTCCTTGAACCCCCCCCATGAAGCCATCAGATGAGGCAAGTAATTAAACAGAAGGGGAATGAAAGAGGACCAACAATAGGAAAATAACATGGCAAGGATAAGTCCATATATCAGTTATAGCCATCAATGTAAGCAGTTGCAGTTCTCCAACCAAAAAACATAGATTGGAAGAATAGATCAAGAAGCAAAATCTAACCTGTGACCTTCCTGCCTCAGATTCCCACAATGCTAGGATTACAGCTCTGCTCCACTATGCCCAGCATATGTTTTGTTATTTTTGTTCAAATTTATGTGGTTAAAATTCATATATGCTTTTGCACACAATAATAGTTTGTTTTTCCCATTGCTGTATAATTTACGTTGACTGTTATCACCCACATACATTTATCCATTTCACTTTTGTTGGGCATGTGAATTATTCCTGATTTACGGTTGTTAGGGTAGGACTACTGTGAAGCATTTTGTGTTTTTATAAATCCACACTCTGTTGTGTGAAATTGTGATGTGACAGGATAAAATGTTTTCCAAAGTGATTGCACTGATCTGTTGTTCTAACTCACTCACCAACCGGCTGTGAGAGAGTTAAGGTGCTCTCCAACACTTGATGTTGCAAGCATTCATTACATTTATTTTTATTTAGTTTTTTAGCTCTTCTTGTGTAGAGGTTTCTTGGTATACTTTTCATTTGAGTTATCAGATGAATAACAAAGGAAATCACCTTTCATATGTTTATTAGCCATCTGGATCATCAAGAAAATCTTCTAGAAAATCTTCTTAACTCTGGAATAGGCAAGGATCTTAAGTAGAATAACACACATACAACTATTTAAAAAGAAAAGGTAAGGAAGGGCTGGCCAGATAGCTCAGCAGATTAAAGCAGTGTGCCATGCTGGCCCCTCATCTTTCCAGATGCACACTGAGAGGGTGACTGAGACTGGGCATGGTGGCGTGCATCTGTAATCCAACACTCGGGAGGCTGAAAACAGGAAGACCGCCCGAAGTTGGATCTATGTAGTGAGACCCTGTAGACTCTGTACTAAATACATAAAAAAAAAAAAAAAGGAAACCTATAAACCCAGCTATTCAGGAGGCCAAGACAAGAAGATTGCCAAACAAGGTAATTTAGGGAGACTCTGTCTCAAAATAAGTTTTATTTTGTTTTGTTGTTTGGAAGCAGGGTATTGCTATGTACATTGGGCAGAATGTTGAATTTACTGTGTCGTCTAGGCTAGCCTTGAACTCACTGCAATCCTCCTTTCTCATCTTTCCAAGATCAAAGGCATATGCCTCCATGCTCAACCAGAGCCAGAATTATTTAAGAATTCTTAAAAAAAAAAATCACTGAAAGAAGCCAGGAATGGTTGTGCATGCCTGTAATGCTAGCCCTGGGGGTGGGGTGGGGCCTGAGGCAGGAGCATCACCACATATTTGTGGCCAGCATGGGCTACAGAGTGAGTTTGAGGCCAGCCTAAACTGCACAGTAAGACCCTATGTAGTATTTGTAATGCTTCACATCACTCCATTTGTAAAGAAAACTCCGTACAAGTCTTTTGCCCAATACTGCAACTAGTTGTCTGTTTCTTGTATTGATTTGCTGGTTTGGTTTTGGTTTGTTTTGTATTGTTCTTTTGAGACAAGGTCTTGCTATGTAGCCCAGGCTGACCTTGAAGAATGGTGATCCTCCCGCCTCAGCCTCAGGACTGCTGGAATTGTAGGCATGTGCCACTACCACCAGCTCTGTATTATTTTTTTCATTTTGAGACAAGGTCTCACTAAGTTGCCCAAGGTAGGCTCAGACTTGCAGTCCTTCTGCCTTAGCCTCCTAGAACACAACAATTGGACGTGTGCACTAGCACATTCAGTTTCTAGAAAGCCTTTGTCACTCTTCTGACAGATCTTTGGTCTTCTGTAACTCACTTTAATAAATGCACAGAACTTTGCAGTTTACATGTACTTTGCTTGATTTTTTTTTTTTTTTTTTTTTTTTTTTTTTTTTTTTTTTTTTTTTTTTTTTTTTTTTTTTTTTTTTTTTTTTTTTTTTTTTTTTTT
>PVKA01042574.1:0-17329 GCA_004027165.1 Ctenomys sociabilis | reverse complement strand
GGGGGGGTGGTATCAGTGGCAGTGGTGGCGGTGGCAGTGGTGGTCATATCAGTGGCAGTGGCAGTGGTGGCAGTGGTGGCCGTGGTGGTGATGATGGTGAGGGTAGCAGGGTGATGCTGCCAATAGGGGTGATGGTTTTAATGGTAATGGAAGAGCTGGTGCTTAGAATCCAGTTTTCAGCAACAAGCATAAGTGCAATGTGTGATGCTTGCACCACCCGGCACTCAGTGGCACTTCCCTGGCAGCCTGAAGTCTCTGGGAGCTGCTGTCTCCACTCTGCGTTCCAGTCTGTAGGCGGCCGGGGCTGCCAAGGTCTGCTCTCTGGCCCTCCTCAGGGGATGGGCTTTGCCCCACCAGCCAGGGCCGTGGTGTCCTAAGTTTCTAGTACAGGCAGAAGCCGGGGGGTCACTCCTGAAGACACTGTCCACACCCACAGACAACAGCAAGTTGGCAGGGTGGCACCTGGGGAGGACGCCAACCTTGTTCTACCCAGGCCTGGGTCTTCTGCTTTTCATGTGAGCAGGCGTCTCTGTCCTGAGTGGTGGCAGAGAGTGTGTGCCCAGGCTGTGGCCACCACGTCCCCGGCAGACCACAGCACAGGCTCGCACTCCCCGGCACTCTGGAACCTCTGCACTGAGCCCAAGCTCCACACAGAGAGAGGCAGTGGCTGCCACTGCGTGGCAGATGCCTGGAATCTGTGGCTGGCAGGGTGGGCTTATTTAATGTGTGCCGAGGAAGTAGTGTCCTGAGCTAATCGAGGCCCGACGGTGCTGCGGCTAGGGCCTCTCGCCATCAGGGAGAGAAATTCAGTTTTCCTTTGACTTGAAATTAATTTTCAGAAGAAGACTGCTTTATCGCTACTCCTCAGGACAGCCTCCAGCCAGCTTCCATGGCTCTGCGGAGAGGGCCTGCCCTCAGCCAAGGGGTCCTGGCCTCGGCCGAGGAGCCAGGAACACTGTGTCTGGCCCAGGACTGGCCAAGCGGAGCTCCAGGAGACGCGGCCCGCCCTACCCCCGGGAATCTCCCTGGCCTCCAGGCAAATACTTGGGGAGCAAGGACAGCTGGCCTTCTGGCTGCCAGTGGACAGTCGCCTTCCTCCTCTAGGAATCCAGGGACCACGACACCGGCACAGACCCTGGCACCTCAGGGAAGCGGCGGTGGACTCTGAGGGCCTCAGCAGCCAGCGACCTCTGCGTGAGCCCCCACCCGCTCAGTGCTCCAAAAGGCTGACCACGCCAGGAGACACCCACCGGGCCCAGTGCACATTCCTCCGGCGCAGCTGGCTGGCTGGGAGCCAGTTGATCACCGATACTCAGCCGGCCACGCTCCGGCCCCAGAACTCCTGCACAGCCAGGACAGCGCGCCAATATGCTCTGAAGCCAGCACACTATCATTTAGGAGAATATGAAATTCCTCAGGATCCAGAGAGAATGCAGAGTCTAAACAGACTGATAGGGCTCTCAGCAAGGATTTTAGACATCATCTAGACTCAGTGCAACAAATGGGGAAACAGACCCAGACAGCTGTCCCACAGGAGGCTGGCACAGATGGAAGTGAGGTGCCTGGCTCCCCCGGCTTGGGGTCCCTGGCTTGCCTGCGTCCGCCTCCCTCCTGCTTGTGGGCCCCAGGAGGGGCCGGGCAGCGCCCAGCTTCTGTGGCTCTGCACCAACCACCACAGCTGCCAGGAGCGGAGAGGATCCTGAGTCCAAGGCCCGAGCCACATGACAGTGGGCGACCTGGGCACTGGGGACACCAAGGGGCAGGACCTTGCTTCTTGTGCTCACGCTTCTCTTGACTGTCAGGAGAAGCTGAGTGGGGACCAGCCCTCTGGCTGGGCGGTGTCTCATGCACCTTGACCTCCCCAGCTGGCTCTCCTGGGAGTAAGGAAGAGACCCCCAGGTCAGAGCAAAATGCAGGACTCAGCTGAGGTCCCCAGGGGAGCACAGCCCTGCCTGGCCTGTGGCCACGTCAGGTGGGCTGTGGCCTCTCTCGTGGACACCCCTTGTGACCAGAGGCTGAGGGGGCCTGGTGTCCTCCCAGGCCAGAGGTGATGCACACAGCCTATCTGCCCCGACTGTCGCCCACTTAGAAGGCCCTGTCCTGTGCTCCAGCATGGGCACAGCCACGAGCAGCCACAAGGTCATGCGAGGACCATGCCCCCAATGCCCACACTATGCCCGAGTGCAGGCGAGGGGTTCAGGCTCGCGGCCCCAGAACGGTTGGCAGAGTGGCGAGGCTCAGCGACAGCAGCAGAGAGCAGAGCCATGCACAACACATCTGCATTAGAACATGGGGTCCTGCAGTGACACAAGAGGGCTACGGGTCTTTACCAGGTAGACCAGCACCCCAGCTTCTGAAAGCAGAAGGAAGGCCCAGTGAGGCCAAGGTCATGCCCGAGGGCAGCGTGCCAGGGTGAGGCCTAGGTAGCCTTCCCCCCAACACTGGACCTAGGACAGAGGGAACTATGTGTGTTCTGGGCTTCGAGCCCACGGCCTTTGCCTTGGGCCACTTCCGCAGCCCTTTTGTTTTTGAGACAGGTTCTAGCTCAATTGCCTGGGCTCAACTTGATATTCTGCCTCAGCCTCCCCAAGTGCTGGGCTCACAGGCATGTGCTGCTACGTCTGGTCACAGTAAGCCAGCCTTGGGGACAGTGAGAAGCAGACAGCATGGCTTCCACCTTCCTGTCAGCTGCACCGTGGACTTGGCCCACTTGAGCCCTGGCCTGGCTCCTGGGTCCCCAGCTCCTATGCAGCCAAGCAGCCCAGCCAGGCTGGGAGGCCGCCGACCAGCACAGGGCTGGCCCCAGTGAGGGAGGCAGCCAGAGCTGCCAGTCCTAGAGGCCTGAGCTTTGGACAGGAGGACCTGAGTCCCCACCTCGTCCCCACCAGAAGCTATTGAGCCCCAAGCAGGGAGGTGGGCGGGGCCACCAGGGGGTCTCCCTCCCCCATTCTGCAGCTCCTCCCCTGCAGCCAGGCCCATGAGTATCTGTCATATTTGCCGTGAGGACCTAGATGGTCCCCAGGACCCACAGGCCGTGCAGGCCAGCGTCTCCCCCACCAGAGCCCCAAGATGGGCACACAGGAAATACAAACAGGAGCCAGCCAGGCCTTGGGCCCTCAGCCCCCACACTGCTGGGGAGGCCCATCCACATGCCCGACAATAGTTCTGCAGGCTTCGGTGGCCAGTGGCCTGGGCACAGCAGGTGCGGGCCCACCTCAGCCTAGACGCCAAGCAGAAATCAGGGCGACCATTTCGTCTGCCCAGGGCCAGCCTGACGAAGCCCAGGCCTCACAGAGATACCACCCAGTGGCTGCTGCCTGGCTGTCCCCAACCCTCAATCCCATGTGGCATGGGAGGTGACAGTGCCCTGACTTGGGAGGACACACTTGCGCCTTCGAGGAGGGACACCCCAGGGGGCAGTGCAGACAGGAAGGACCCCTGGGTGGAGCCCCATGTGCCCGGCAGCAGGCTGGAGCTGGGTGATGCTGACAGCCTGTGGGCAGGGCCACCCGGTCCTACTGCCCAACAGTCCCAGTTGGGAGCAAGGACCAAGAGGCGGGGTTCTCAACACCTGCCACAAACTGTCCCACGCACCCGGGAGGGCTGTGGCCTCCAGTGCCTACCTGGTGCCCGGCAGCTCGCACCAGCTGGTGGGTGGAGAAGGGGAAGGCGCTGTCACTCAGGTCTGTGTCCAGCACCTCCTGCAGGATGGCCCGGCTGAGAGAAGGCCAGAGGGGGCAGTCAGACAGAGGCTAAGCACTCCTGGAACAGCTGCGGAGGCCTGGGCCACAGGGAACAGGAGGGACATGGCCCTGTGCCTGTGGGCACCACAAGCAAGGTGTGCGTCAGGCACCGTGCTCAGCACAGGCCCCAGCACAGCAGGTACGAAGGAAGGCCACCTTCCCACGGCTCATGCCAGGTCCCAGAGCTCGGTGACCAGGCTGGGACCACGGAGTTGGTTGTCATCAGTCCCACCGGGCCCAGACTGCCTGTGGGTCACTAGGGCAGTCACAAGACAAGCTGGCAGTAGAGGCAGCGGTGGCCTTGTTTTCAGCACTGGACGTCTGGACCTGGGTACACCCAAATCAGCAGGACGCTGGCCTGCTCGGATGAGGCGGCGCCCCTGGCCTGTCCTCTGGGAAGAGGCCAGAGCCTGAGCTGCAGCGGCAGTGCCCAGCACCCACCTCCCTTGTGGCATCTGTCACCTGCCTGAGGACAGGGGTCTCCCAGAGCCAGTGGTCACACCCTGCTCTAAACTATGGCCCACGCAGTGTCTGGTTATGGAATCCAACTTGTGGCTTGTGAGCTCCTAGTGTCCCCACTGGACTATGAGCCCTCAGCCAGGCTGTCTCTTCCTCCAGGCAGCCGCCTGAACCCCATTGCCCAGGGATGCGTGTCCCCTGCCTGTATCTCCCCCCAGTTGTACTCAACCCCCACCGAGCCAGGGATCCCCGTAGCACCCGCAGGATCCCGCATCCCACCCCACCCAGCACAGAGAGGGCTTGGGGACAGCAGGGATGGTGAACCTCTGGCTGGCACAGCAGGCCGAGCCCCTGTGTCCATCCCCCAGGATCCCAGCTGGGCCAGGGCTATGCTGTTCTGTCTGCAAAAGCACTGCCAAGCCGGATCCCAGCTGCAGAGCCAGAAGCTGCTGCCCTCGCCCACCCGAGGCCCGGCTCCTGTGCTGCCTGCCAGGGTCCTTATGTAATGCAGCACCCACGTGGCAGCAGCCACTGTCTCAGCTGCCTGTAGCCCTGCAGCCTGAGGGCCTAGGGGAGCAAGGCTCCTCTCGGGGCCCAGGCCAGGGGCTCCAACCTGGACCACAGCCTCAGCAGCACCTAGCGTCCAACTCCAGGGAGAGGAGATCCTGTGCAAGACTCAGCCAGCCTCAGCCCTGTCTGCAAAATGGGGGCAGAAGTGTCCTCACAGCGAAGCCACGCAGGGCCACCCAGGAGAAGGTCAGGCGTCTGCAGCTGTGACGGCCGCTCCCTCTGCCTCGTTCTGTAGGGTGCCATGTGGGGCTTCCGGGAAGCTCAGCCCCACTCTCCCATCTCAGGGCTCAGAGGCCACCAGCAGTGGCCTCTGAGTGGCTCGTTTCTAAGAGCGCCTCTGGGCAGCAGGCCATGGACCCCCACTGCCCTCTGCAGCCCAGGAGCTGCACTAAGAGCTGCCTGGTAACAATAGCGGCTTTCACCTAGGAAAACAGGGTTCTATTCGAAAGAGAGGGGCCGTGGGCAAGAAGGCAAAACTTTCTGGGGGCGGCAGCTTCTCCTGAGGCTGCCGGCCCGGACCTTTCCTGCACACCTGGCTCCCTCAGGCTGACCCAGCTGCTCCCCATTGGCAGTCACTGTGGTGACGCAGGCAGGGTCCCCCTTCCCCCGATGGCGAGCACAGGGGCCCGGGAGGCGGAACACCGTCCTGTGGCGCAGGTTCATTGCGCCCGCACTGCGACCCGTCCACCCCCTGTGGCCAGGCCCCGCCTCTTCAGGTGCCGAGAGGTCTGGGAGTGCATGCGTCCACCCTCCCTGGCCTCGCGGGACCCTAGGGCCAGCTGTCTCAGAGCCACCTGCGCCCGGCTGCGCCTAGCAGCCCTGGCTCCCCGCCCCTTGCCCCCAGGGTACCCTGGCTTCTCCCCTGAACAGCAGTGGAGCCACCTGGTCCTCTCCTTATGCTTCCCCTGAGGAAAGGTCCCTTCTCACGACCCGGTGCCCCGGCGTCCACTGCCCTCACCTGGCTGGGCCCTGGATGCTGATCAAGCCCAGGTCCTCCGAGCAGTCCATGAGCTGGCACTGGAACCCCTGGTCCTGCAGCACTGTGGTGATGTGGCACCAGTTGTGCTGGGCGGTGGCCCCGCCCACAGCCAGGTAGTAGCCGTCCCCTGCAAGAGGATTGCGGTTTGGAACAGGGGCACGGGGCAGTGAGTGGCCCAACCCACCCGCCCCAGGGCAGAAACAATGCTGTCTCTGAGATCAGCCCGGGGCCCTGGAGCCCACCTTGCCCACCCCAGGCCTAAGCCTCCTGTCCCCTGCCTCGGTCATGTTTGGTCCCGGCAAGGAATAGCCTGGAGCCCCCGGCACACCTCCCGCCACTGTCCCCAGCTCTTGGCAAAGGAGGCAGAGGCTCAGTGCTGACACCCAGTGGGGCAGGGAGACTCCAGATGGCTGGACACACGGGGCCCCACTGCCATCCACCACACCCTGGTCCTGGGAGTCACGCCAGGCTCTGTGGCTTCAGATCGTGGCAGGGCTGTGAGAAGCTGGCCCTCAACACAGCCACAACTCAGACTTAACGAGAGAGGGAACAGCTGGGGAAGAGGCGGGACACTGCAGGGCTGTGATGGGCAGTCTTGGAGCTTTATGCGGAGGACCCTCCAGGCACAGGCACCCTGAGTACCGTGTCCTCTGTGCTCCCCGAGGCTCCCTGCTTGTCCTTCAAGACCCAGCCTAAAGGCCTCTACCTACAGGAAGCCTTCCCCGACTGCCAGTGTAAGAGCGCCCCTGGTGGACCGCAGCCCTGGCCTAAAGCTATTCTGCAGTCTGAGGGCTCTGATCCTCGCCTCTTAAACCTGCACGCTCTCATGGGTAATGGGCTGCTGAGAGCGTCTGCGGCAGGAGGACCCGTCTGGACTCTGTCAAAGTCCTTCCGCTCTTCTTTCTTTGGCAACGCAGGAGCCATGGCACAGAGAGAACTGGGGCGAAGCGACTGGCCCCAGAGGCTCCCAGGAGGAGTTACTACTAGAGGATGCTGGCCTCCAATGGGCAGCTTTCTCAGCCTACGCCAGACAGAGGGCGACTGTGGGGACCCACCGGGCCGGAGGCGCCAGAGCTGTCCTCAGTGCCCTGCCAGCTGGTGGGGCACCCCATCCCATCCATGTGCCAGCCCATTTCTCCTGTCCCCAAAGCATGGACATGAAATGACCCCCAGCCCCGCCCAGGGCACAGCCTGTTCCCACCTAGCTCTCCTGTTACCCTGCACTCTCACAGACACCGGCCCTTGTGTCACACAGATGCACACCTGTCACATGGGCCTTTGGCCTGGATAGAGAGCACCCAGGAGCTGGTATTTGGGCAGTGCTGTCCTCAGGGTCATGCCACCCCAGGCCCTGCCCCTGCCAGCAGGCAGCTCTGCTCTCCTGGTCCCTTTCTCCTCCCCTTTCCACCTGGGTTTAAGGACCTTGCCTATCCTGTACCTGCCACTGCTGTGGTCTGAGCTGGGGTCTTGAGGCCCCACGAGGGCAGGCAGAGGTAGGAAGGCTCCACCCCTCAGCGTGGGGTCCCCTGAGACCTCATGTCTTGTCCTGTGCCCAGCTCCGCCCCATCCCACCTCCTCCTGTGATGGAGGTGGAGGTGACAAGAAGCAGACAGGATTTCAGGTGCTGAGTGGCCAGTTGCTGGCAGTATGCAAGCAGAAGGGAGGGACGAGGAGGGCTACTAGGCATCAGCACAGCCGCTGAGCTGGATCTGAGGCCCTGACAGGCCTGCAACCGAAAGCTGCGGAGGCCAACAGGGCAGCCGGGCACGGATGCTGGCGGCAGAGCCACGCTGAGACACTCAGGGGCAGTTCCCAAGTTACCACTGCTGGGCTCCGGCACAGCTGCCTGGGCAGCACCTCTTACCCTCAAAGGCAGGGGCCACCGGGCTGCTCCGGGCCCCGGGCGCCAGGCGGCTGACTGTGAGGTCACTCTCCGTGCCACCCCTGTGGTTCAGCATGCAGGTGTACACCGTGGAGCCTGGGGGCGGACGTGCAGCTCAGCACAGGCCGAGCGGGCCTGTGGGCAGCAACGGGTGGGGGCAGGGCCCAGCGGGCAGCTCCTCCTCCTCGGTCGGGAGAAGCTGGGTGGTCACCAGGCCCGTGGCCTCTGAGGTCCCTGCCCAGGAACTCGGCTTTGATCAGCTGACTCAGAGAACGACGGCAACAGTGAAGCCAACCACGTCTGCCACCCGGGAAGGTGGCAGTCCAGGGACACGTCCCTGAAGTGTCCATCAGTGGAGTGGGCACTGGTAGACAATGGGGTGGGTAGTGACAGTGTGTGGGAAACGGGGGGCAGCGCGGGGGGCAGAGGTGGGCGGAGGGCTACGGGGTGGCCTCAGGGGTCCCTGGACGAGCAGAGGACTGTGCGGGCGTGTGGCAGGACACAGGTCGCTTGGCTCTGCTACAGGTTGAACTGTGTCCCCGTGGACCCTCCCAAGTCCCGCCCAGCACTGGCCGTGACCTCATTGGAAGGCAGCATGATTATCCGAGCTATGACAGGCAGCCCTGTCTGAACCTCTGGCCTCCGGGACGGGAGACCCTGGGTCTCTGTAGTTTCAAGCCACCCACCTTGTGGCTGTGGCACAGCAGCCACCAAGCACGAATACACATGTGGGTGGGCCTGGGGATCAGTGGGTGGCTGAGTAGTACAAAGAGAGAACAAGGTCTCAGACACAGTGCGGAGCACGGGATACTGAAGTCCGGTGTAACCGGACACCCTGGATGTTCAGGTCAGGAGCCCTGTGGGGTGGCTGGCCCCAGGACCGGGGGTCCTAGCCGAGGCCTGACATGGCAGAGGGCAGTGGGTAGGCGAGGAGGGGTCCTCCAGGCCAACGCGGGGCGGAGCATAGCCCCCGTACCTGGGGGCCGCCTGAGGTTCGCAGAGAAGAGCCAGTCAGCAGCCTTGGAGGCGTCAGGCCCCAGCAGGTAGAACTTCCCGAAGTAGGACATGTCGAACACGGCAGCCGCCCCTCGGCAGGCCAGACACTCCTGCTGGATCTGAAAAGTCCCGAAACATGGGGACGGGCCCTTCCAGCACACCCAGAGCCCACTGCCTTCTGGCCTCTCCTCAGAGCATGGACACTTCAGGCCTCAGGAACAGAGCACGGTGTGTCCTCCCCCAGGCTCGGGCGTCCTTGCCATGATTCCTATTTACAGGTCCCAAAGCCTTCTGAGCTCCGAGATGGGGCTTTCTGGGCTGTGACAGAACTGGCAGGGCCTTATAACTGGCCTGCTGCTAGGAGGCGGGGGCTGGTTAAAGGGGGCCATCACTGGGGCGGCAGGGAAGGGTCTGTCCCCCTCCCAGGCTCCTCCTCCTCACTCTCCTTCCTGTCTTCCTGCCACGCCCCTCGGCCGTGCTGTCTTGCCTTGGAGCCAGCCACCAGTGGACTGCCACTGCACAAACCACACTTTCCCCGGAAGGAGCCAGGAAAGAGAAAACCCTGCCCAAAGCAGGCAGAAAGAGGGTGCAACAGAGACTGGGGTGGACAGAAGCAGAAGATCAGCAACTCCAAAAGTAGATTCTTGGAAAAAACAAAGTTGCCAAACCTTTAGCCAACAAGAGAGAAGAGTCAGAGTCCAAAGTGGAGTGAAGGGGGCGGTGTCCCTGCCCAGCTTACAGAAGGGAGAGGGACAGGAAAGACCACAGACACCCACGTGCCAGCAGGTGGGACACCAGGGGGACAGACTCCCAGCAAAACAAGAATCTCTAAATCTGGGTAAAAAAGAGTGGAAAATATTAACAGAACTACAACAAAAGAGACTGACTTAGTTCTTCAAAAAATACCCACAAAGAAATGTGCAGGCCCACCAGACCTCACCAGGGATTCCACAGAGCATTCGAAGAAGCATTACCAGCTCCTCAGGAGCGGCCGAAACGTGGGGCAGAGGTGTTGGTCCAGCTTTTTCTTTTTTCTTTCTTTCTTTTTTTTTTTTTGTCTTTTTGAGACAGGGTCTCACTATGCAGTTCAGGCTGGCCTTAAGCTCACTTTGTAGCTCAGGCTGGTCTCGAACTCGCAACAGTCCTCCTGCCTCAGCCTCCCAAGTGCTGGAATTACAGGCCTGCGCCACCACGCCTGGCCTCCAGCTTTTTCTAAGAGGCCAACATTACCCGGATGCCAAAATGCAAAATCAGAAGCAGACTACTGGCCAGTGCCTCTTCTGAAGATGGACACACAGGAGCTCAGCAAACAGCAAGCCAAGCACAACCACTGGGAGAAAGCTTCAGACTCTGGCCTCGGGGTTATGCCAGGAATTCAGGTCCATTTGGCTCTCCAAGTTGATTAATGCACACACAGCAGTAAGAGAAAAAAGCAAAAAGTGCAGGATCACCCAGCAGATGTAGCAAAGGTATCTGACGACACCCAGCGCCTTGTGACAAAAACACGACAAGCAGGCAGGGGGCCTTGCTCGGCTGCCTCCCTCATGGGGCTCACAGCCCACACAGTCCTCCATGCTGAAACTCTGGGGTCCCCTCAGGTCGGAGCCAGACCGGGCCCCTGCTTTCTTGACTTGTGCTGGGCAGGCAGTCAGGAGGGGGGGGGAGGTGTCCAGAGTAGAAGAGCGAAAGGTTCCCCACCTGGGTACCGCAGCCCTGGGCGTCCTCCACTAGGAAGGGGAGGCCTGGAAGGGCTGGAGCAGCCAGCGGGAAACCGCCCCAAAGGAACATGGCGTCACAACAGGAAGCTGGACAGAGCTGACCCCCCTCAGCGAGAAAGGCACACTGATCAGAAGACCTGGTCACAAACGGACAGCCACTGGAACGGTCCACTTGTCTGAAATGCCCACAGCAGGTGCACCTGTAGGCAGGGGAGCGGAGCAGGGGCAGCCGGGGTGGGGCTGGGGTCTTCTTCACAGGGAGAGGCTGGCGTGCTCAGGTGAGCCCCTGCTGGTGGGGGAGGACGTACTGACTGGCACAGAGAAGGGGGCCCTTTCTGCTGATAAGCTGGGGGCACAGAGCTACACCCCACAGCCTCCTCACCCTACCCCTGCCTATGGTGTACAGCCCTGGGCCGGTGTCTCAGGCCTTGCTGGGCTGCACTCTTCTCTACCTGCCTTTCCTCTCGGGCCTCAGCTCAATCTGCGAGCCTCCTTGCCCACCTCACTGTCACTACTGAAGAAAAGTGGCAACCACAGCAGTGGCCGCAGCCCAGGCCATCACAGTGGGGCCAGGCCACATGGGCCACCTACTGCCGGGTAGTTCTCCAGCCCTGCACCATGCAGGGGATGTCACCCAGGGGCCAGCAGGAAGCCTTGCCCTGGCACAAGCTCATTCCAGCGACACGGACAGGGGCCGAGGGCCCTGCCCTGGCCGCGGGTGTACCATTCTCCCAGGCACCGGGTCTCAGGGACCCCAAGACCCTGGCTCCTCCTCAGCCTCCTTCCAGGCATTTCCAACCTCTACTGAGTGCCCACCGTGCACCAGGAGCCAGGGGACCTTCGCTAACATGCTGGGGCTGCAAAGCAGACCCCAAGACTGGACACGGCCGAGAAGACAGCGCACCATGGCCTCGTGCCACAGGACCATCTTAGGCACATCTGTGGGGACAGCAACACCCCCGGGCCAAGCTGTCTTCTCCCTGAGGGCTGGGAACCTCACAGCTCTAGAAGCCACAGGAGCCCAGGTGCCAGACTGCAGCCACCCAAGCAAGTCTTAGGGACAGAGCGGGAACGGGTGGCACCTTCCCTTGCACGCAGCGTGCAAGATGGAAGCACAGCCAGTGCCAGGGATGTTCCGGTAGTTTCCAGGTGACACCACACACTGATCTTCCCAGCCACAGGCCCTGGGTGCTCACAGAAGGGCCCTGGGAACCAGGACGCACCTTGGAGCTCCCCAGGTCAGCCCTGGGCTTCAGCACCCGGGTGGAGGGCTTTGCTCTAACTGAACATCTCCAGTGTGGTGAACTTCAGGCTGCCCTTTGGGTGTGGGAACAAGGCAGGGTGACCACAGTGCACTAAGGGCTGGGCAGGGACAGGACCAACCTTTCTTCTGGAGAGGAAGCCAGGCCCCAGAACCCTCCTTTCCACCTCAGGGATAGAGGAGCTGCACACTCGGGTGAGCTCCATGAGCCATGTGCCCGACTGGTCATTGCCCCGGAGGCCCCATGGCAGAGCTGTGCAGGCCCCTGTGCCCAGGTCCACAGCCTCTATGTCCCGGGGACCAGCAGGAGCCCCTCACTGAAGCGCACACAGCCTCAGGACTCAGAAGGGCTGGGAGTGGTGCGAACACTGGCCTGGGCCACACAGCCTCCCCCAGGCCTCTGCCACCTGGATCAGCCACTGACCCACCCTGGGCCCCTCTGCCAGCCAGTCCTGGGTCTGGTGGGAGAGGGAGAGGGAAAGCGAGGGGCTAGAGAAGGCGGAGCCCTGAGGCCCGGGTCTCACCAGGTGGTGGTGGGGCGGGAAGTCAAAGGTGTACTCCGCGCTCAGGAGCCGGCCGTAGGCGTGGTCCTGGTGTGGCCGCTTCCCGTAGGCGCCATAGTAGTCATACTCCAGGACCTGGACACAGGCCAGTCACTGCCTGCCCTCCACCAGTGCTGGGCTGGAAGGCCGGGCAGCTGCAGACCCATGGGCCACCAGGCAGAGGAAGAGTGGCCAGGCGTGGGGCAGGGAGCTCAGCCAGCCAGGGCAGAGGGATGCGGCCGGAAGTGGCCAGCCGAGGAGGGAGCGTGTGGGGCAGGAACACCGGCCTGGGGCCCGGTGCCCACCCTGGGCGAGTCCGGACAAGGGGCCCCACTCTTGCAATGAGGGCGTCCTTTCTGCAGACAGGAAATCGATCCCAAGAGACAGACCGATCCCCAGGCACCCAGGAACCTCAGCCCCAGGTGCAAGAGGCCCTCCGCCAGCCAGGCCTGCCTTCCCGCTGATGACACCCCAAAGCACATTCGGGAGTGTGTCATTTCTGGCCTCGCAGGGTCCAGGGACAAAGGGTGCTCATGCGGGGACAGGCGCTCTGGTCCTTGTCCCACCCCTCTCCTCACCCAGGGACTCAGGGCACAGGCTTTCAGCCGGGTCTGCCCACACCTCCCCTTCCTGCACTGTCTGCAGGGTCCAAGAGGCCCTGAGAGGGGTCAGTGGCCAGGGCTCTGAAGACACCGGCCCTGGCTGCAGCCCCATTTGCAAGCCCTGGCTCTGCTACCGTGGGCCGTCCAACCCATCCAGGACACAGGTTACTATGGAGATGGGTCAGAGCAGGACAGGGGTGCGCAGCAGCGAGATGGGGTAACGTGGGCAGATCGGGGTCATACAGCACCCCTGGGTTGGTCTCCCTGCACCTAAGGGGAGATGGGGAGGCCCCAGGAGGCCCCCATGTGGGAACCCCAGTGGGTAAACCGAGCACCTCCAGGGAGAAACCCGCCTACCCTCCAGCCTCCTACTCACAGCTGCTAAGAGCTGGAGCTGCCAGAGTCACAGTGAGAGTCCTGGGAGGACGTCCAGGGACCTTCCACAACACCGCCCTGGCCTGAGCTAGGCCACACCCCACCTGCTGCGGGGTGACCAAGAGGCTCTGTGCAAGCTTCAGTTCCCTGTGCTGTCATGGATGGGGGCTCCGACAGCTCTGTGGCTGACTGAAGTCCCTAGCCCGTCCCTGGGGGACTTGCCCTGGCTGGGGGAAGGGCAGGAGGCTCTCAAGGGCCACTCACCGGAGCTGGGCCCTGGGGGCTGAACCATCCAGGCCTCTCCCAGCCATGTCGCTCCTGGAACACACAGCCTTGGGACAGGAGCTCCTGCAAGGGGCACAAGCGCTGTGTGGGACACTGGCCACCATCACACCAGGATGCAGAGGACAGAGGGTCCTCCTGTCACGCGGAGCCTGGCTCAGTGCCCAGAACCCACCTTCACCCCAGAGCCTGAACCCACAGACCACACCAAGCACCCCACCATTGCCCATGGAGCAGGGTCTGGGCCAGGAAGTGACCACAGGAAGCGGCCAAAGTGGTCAAGGATCACAGGCAGTAGAAGGGACCTCAGGAAGTGGTCAAGGCCACCTGAGCACATGGGCCAGGGCCTCTCTGAACCTGCTGGTGCCCCCCCACCTGTGAGGACAGAGGGTGGCAGATGTGGCCAGAAGGGTTCCCCGACCTCCAGGCAGTGCCCAGTGGAGCAAGAATCTATGTGAGGCCCCGTCTGTGACTCTGTGTCCCAGCAGCCCAAGCCACATGTGAGACCTGGCCGTCCCACTGCTGGCCGAGCCCCTAGTACGGCCCCGTGGCCAGAGGCCTCTCCTGCCGAGAGACGCCTACATGCGTGCTGGGAAGTGGTGCTGGAATATCACTCAGTCAAGGAAAGGGTGGGAGTTCTGAGAGAGAAGCAGCGTGGCTGGGACTTGAGCTGGCTGAGGGAGGGCAGCAGACAGAAGGTGCCTCTTGGGCCCTGGCTGGCACGGGTGCCACATGAGGGAGGCCCCCGCCCCCGCTGGGGTGCCAGCCACTGCCATGCTGGTTCACACACTCCACAGCCACTCCCTGAGCCCCTCGGGGACCGGGATGACCAGGCCGCCACCACCAGCTCCCCCAGGAGCGGTGCCTCTGGCATAGGGTGGTCAGGGACAGAGATAGGCAAGATGCACAGGCAGGGACGCCTGGGTCCTGGGGGTACAGGAGTGTGTACAGGGACAGGCCTCTAACAAGGGCGTGGGGCAGCAGGTTTTGCTGTATAACTAGAAGCTCACTGGGGGACAAGACTCTGAAGCAGGCTCTATGGTCGGAAACACATCACAGTCCGGCTGCTCCCCTCTGAGAGGCAGCTGCCATCCAGACCCCAGGCCCCATGGCGCCCAGGGTGAGGACAGACCAGCACGCGTGCAGGGCTGGGTGACACACGGGCAGGCCCGTCCCCGCGCCCCTGCAGCCACGCACCTCGTGCAGGGGGCTCTTCCGCATATTGCGCCCGGCCAGTGGCTCGTCGTGGGGGAAGACCACTGAGTAGTTCTTCACGTAGGATTCATGGCTGCGCTCTCGGATCCAGCGCTGGTGGTCGGCCAGGGAGTGGTGGAAGCGCCTGGCAGAGGGGGCTGGTCACTGCCGGACCCTCGGCCCCGCCCCGCGGCCCTGCCAGGCTCTAGCCTGGCCTCCTCCGGGCACTGCCTCTGCGGCCCAACCCCAGCTGCGGGCTCCTGGCCCCTGCACCCCCCCAGGGGCTTACAAGCCCCTTCCTCCCCTCCCTCGAGCCAGCACCTCCCAGGCCCTCTGGACCTGCCAGGCGCAGCTGGCCTGGAGGTGCTGGGGGAACCCCAGCTGGCCTGGGGAGCAGTTTCGATCCCAGCTGCGGGCACAGAAACCATGTGACAGAGGAAGAGGACCTGTCCCTGGGGGCTAGGGACCCTGGTGTGTGCAGTTCAGCCCCCAGCAGGCACCACTTGTGCTGCACTTAGTGGCCTGGAGGTTGCACCTGCAGCCCACCCCCTCTCCCAGGGCCACCTCCTCTGGATGCCCCCCAGGGCGGGATTCCATCCAGCCCAGCAGTGCCAGGCCCTTTACCCCAGCATTCAGCGTCTGCAAACTCCTCTTCCCTCCTCCTTCCACCTAACTGGTCTCATGTGTGCCCCGAGGTCCACGCCAAGCCTACCACGCCCCATAGGGGCTCCTGGCCTGGACACCTGTCAAGAGCCTCCCAGGGCCGACTCACCCGATCTATACCTGATCCTATACCTGGGCAGTGTGCCAGGCGCAGTCTGGAAACTGCAGCTGGCCAGGGAGAAGGAGGCCAGGAGGCCCCACGGTGCCCACCTCCGTGGCTGGAGTCCTCCTGGGACCAGAAGCCTGGGAGCCAGCATGGGGCACACAGGCCTCCTGGCTGCGAGGACAGCAGCACTTAGGCAAGCTTGTTGCCCTCCACAGGTCCCGGGCAGTGGGACCATGGGGGGGGGGCAGAGGCTGGGCTCACACCACCAGACAGCTGAGCACATGGCTTCTGGGACCAGGGCACAGTGGGACGGTGCAGGGATGGGGGTCCTGCCCACTGCACCCACGCCCTGGGGGATCTGGCAGCCTCAGCCTGCCTGTGGGTGTGGGCTCTTCCATGACCAGCAGCTCCTCCTGACCACCCAAGCACTTGAAAAGAAGAGCAGCTGAGTCCCAGCCCTGTAGAGGCCAGGAAGCCAGGAGGTGTCCCTGGTGTGAGCCTGAAGCCAAGACCAGGGGGTCACACAGGGTAACAAAGTCATGGGTGTGACCGACGCGTCATCTCAGAGCCGGCCTTGCCCAGGTGAGTCTGGGCTTATTGTGCCCGCCCAGGGCCACAAGCCCCTGGCTCAGCCCTGCCTGCTCCAGCACTGCCAGCCTCGGTCCCCAGCTACGCAGAGGTGGGAAAGCCCAGGCGCCCCTCTGCACACTGCCTGCGTTGGGCTTCCGCCCCTCCCTCCTGCTGCCTCTTCCAGGAAGCGTCTGGGGCCCCGGGGGCTTCCGCCCGGCACATGCCTGATGTCGTAGCCGTGCATGTCCTTCTCCGGGCGCCCGTAGACCACCCAGCGGGCCAGCTCCCGTCCACAGCCACCACCCAGCATCATGCCTGGGAGGGAGCGGGAGCTGCAGGCGTCCCCGGAGCAGCCCGCGCCCCCGGCCCTGCGTGCTGCAGGCGTCCCCGGAGCAGCCCGCGCCCCAGGCCCTGCGTGCTGCAGGCTGTCCCCGGAGCAGCCCGCGCCCCCGGCCCTGCGTGCTGCAGGCTGTCCCCGGAGCAGCCCGCGCCCCCGGCCCTGCGTGCTGCAGGCGTCCCCGGAGCAGCCCGCCCCCGGCCCTGCGTGCTGCAGGCGTCCCCGGAGCAGCCCGCGCCCCCGGCCCTGCGTGCTGCAGGCTGTCCCCGGAGCAGCCCGCGCCCCCGGCCCTGCGTGCTGCAGGCGTCCCCGGAGCAGCCCGCGCCCCAGGCCCTGCGTGCTGCAGGCTGTCCCCGGAGCAGCCCGCGCCCCCGGCCCTGCGTGCTGCAGGCTGTCCCCGGAGTAGCCCGCGCGCCCCAGGCCCTGCGTGCTGCAGGCTGTCCCCGGAGCAGCCCGCGCCCCAGGCCCTGCGTGCTGCAGGTGTCCCCGGAGCAGCCCGCGCGCCCCAGGCCCTGCGTGCTGCAGGCTGTCCCCGGAGCAGCCCGCGCCCCAGGCCCTGCGTGCTGCAGGCTGTCCCCGGAGCAGCCCGCGCCCCAGGCCCTGCGTGCTGCAGGCGTCCCCGGAGCAGCCCGCGCCCCCCAGGCCCTGCGTGCTGCAGGCGTCCCCGGAGCAGCCCGCCCCCCAGGCCCTGCGTGCTGCAGGCTGTGCCCGGAGCAGCCCGCGCCCCAGGCCCTGCGTGCTGCAGGCGTCCCCGGAGCAGCCCGCGCCCCAGGCCCTGCGTGCTGCAGGCTGTCCCCGGAGCAGCCCGCCCCCCAGGCCCTGCGTGCTGCAGGCTGTGCCCAGAGCAGCCCGCGCCCCAGGCCCTGCGTGCTGCAGGCTGTGCCCAGAGCAGCCCGCCCCCCAGGCCCTGCGTGCTGCAGGCTGTGCCCAGAGCAGCCCGCCCCCCAGGCCCTGCGTGCTGCAGGCTGTGCCCGGAGCAGCCCGCGCCCCAGGCCCTGCGTGCTGCAGGCGTCCCCGGAGCAGCCCGCGCCCCAGGCCCTGCGTGCTGCA
>PVKA01042573.1:0-17294 GCA_004027165.1 Ctenomys sociabilis | reverse complement strand
AAAAAAAAAAGGAAACAGAACAATAAACAAATAACCTTGTGCTGCACCTCAAAGTTCCAGAAGATGAGCAAATCAAACCCAAAGAAGGCAGGAAATTATAAGGATCAGAGAAAAAAATTAATGTAATAGAGACTAAGAAAACAATACAAAGAAATAATGAATCAGGGAGCCAGGGAGATGGCTTAGTGGAATAAGCATTGCCTGGCAAGCTCAGGGGCCTGAGTTCAATTCCTGGTTCCACAAAAAACAAAACAAAAACGAAGTAAAGAATCAAAGTTGATTCTTTGAAAGAATAAGTAAAATTTACAAACCCTTATCCGACCTTATTTTAAAAAGGAAAGAAGGTCAAATTTATGCAACAAGGAAGCAAAAAGGTAGAATCACTGCCAATCTAGTAAAAATTCACAAGATCTTCAATACTTCAAAAATCTTTGTTCTCATAGGATGGAAAACACAAAAGAAATGGACAGGTTCAAAGATATTTATGAATTACCAAAGCCGAATCAAGAAGATCTAAAAATTCTGAATAACCCAGTATCAGTCAATGAAATTGAAAACATAATTAAAAACTTACTAACAAAGAAAAGCACAGGTCCTGATTGATTCACATCTGAATTCTACAAGAAGTTTAAAGAAGATTTAACAACAGTATTTCTCAAACTTTTCAATGAAATTGAAAGGAAAGCAATTTTCCCTAACTCATTCCTTAAAAGACCTACTCAAAAAAGAGACCTACAAGCTAAACTCCCTAATCAATATAGATCAGGAAATCTTCAATAAAATACTAGCAAATAGAGTGCAGCAAATTATCAAGATTATACATCATGACCAAGTGGGATTCATCCTAAGAATGCAGGAATGGTTCAATATACACAAGTCAATAAATGTAATACATCATGCCACCAGAGCCAAAGACATGATCATCTCAATAGATGCAGACAAAGTCTTTTTTTTTTTTTTTTTTTTTTTTTTTTCCAGAACCGGGGAATTGAACTCAGGTCCTTGCGCTTGCCAGGGAAGCACTTATTCCACTGAGCCATCTCCCTGGCCCTCAAAGTTTTTGCTGAAGTACAATATTCATTCATAAAAAAAAAAAAACTACAGAAAATTGGAATAGATGGTCTTTACCTCCCTATAATAAAATCCACCTACGACAAACCAACAGCCAAATACTAAATAGACAAAAACTAAAGCTTTCATTTTAAAAATCAGGAATAACATAGGATGTCCACTATTACCACACCTATTCAACACAGTTCTGGAAACATTAGCCAGAGCAATTTGAAAGAGAGAGAGAGACAGAGACAGAGACAGAGACAGAGACAGAGACAGAGACAGACAGAGAGACAGAGAATAGGAAACGAAGCAGTAAAATTATTATTTGCAAATGACATGATAGTCTATATATAAGACCCCAAAAACTCCACCAAGACTTAGATTTGATAACAAAATTTGGTAGCATAGCTGGATATAAAGTCCACATTAAAAATCAATAGCATTCTTATACACAAACAAGCTCAGAGAGAAGTTAGGGAAACCCCACCCTTTACAATAGCATCCAAAAAAATGAAATACTTAGGAATGAAACTGACAAAAGAAGTAAAAGTTCTATAGTGAAAATTATAGCACTCTGAGAAAAGAGATCAAAGAGGATTTCAGAAAATGGAAAGATATTCTATGCTCCTGGATAGGAAGAGCCAACATTCTGAAAATAGCCACTCTCAAAACTGTTATACAGATTCAGTGCAATACTAATCAAAATATGACTTTGATCACATGTACCACAGTACATGTACCACATTTTCTTCATCCTCTCATTAGTTACTGGACTCATGTTCGCCCATCTCTGGGCTGTTGTGAACAGTGCTGGAAGGGCCATGGGAATGAAAATGTCTTTGTGACATGCTAATTTCTCCCCTTTGGATGTAGACCCAGCCATGGGATTGCTGGATCATATGGTAGCTCTGCTTCTAATTTTTTTTTTTTTTTTTTTTTTTTTTTTTTTTTTTTTTTTTTTTTTTTTTTTTTTTTTTTTTTTTTTTTTTTTTTTTTTTTTTTTTTTTTTTTTTTTTTTTTTTTTTGCTGTCAATAAGAAATTTACTTGTTTAAAAAAAATCCAAATGCTGGCGTTTTCCAGAAAAATTTAACAGATTTTTATTTATAATTGTTATAAAGTTGAAGTGCTGAAACTTGTTCACTGAAACATTTTTGACTTGCATTAATGCTTTACATCCCGCGTGAAGACAAAAATTCACACACAATGAAAATGGAAAAACTGCCAATACCTGATTTCTGTCCCCTATTTTCCACTTGCAATTATGTACTTAGGTACCTTTTGACCCCACGGGAAAACAAAAACCAAAAAACAAAAAACCTAACATTCAAAACTACCAATAACAGGAAGAAGAGGAAAAAAAATATTTTGAGAATGAAATGTTTCCCACCATAGTGGACTCTTTTAAGCACGTTCTCCACGTATGCGGCGTGCTAGCTGGATATCTTTTGGCATAATTGTTACACGTTTGGCGTGGATGGCACACAAGTTGGTGTCTTCAAACAGGCCAACCAGATAGGCCTCACTTGCCTCCTGCAAAGCACCAATAGCTGCGCTCTGGAAGCGCAGATCTGTTTTGAAGTCCTGAGCAATTTCTCGAACCAGACGCTGGAAAGGAAGTTTGCAAAGTTCAGTGGACTTCTGATAACGTCTAATTTCACGGAGTGCCACAGACCCAGGCCTGTAACGATGAAGTTTCTTCACCCCTCCAGTAGAGGGCGCACTCTTATGAGCGGCTTTTGTAGCCAGTTGTTTCCTGGGCGCTTTACCACCGGTGGATTTACGGGCAGTCTGCTTGGTACGAGCCATGGTACAGGGATTTCCTTACCCCCTTCTCCTTTGACTGGAGCTCGGCGAGCGAGAGGCAGCGCTGGCGTTAGAGAGCGACGGCCTGCTTCTAATTTTTTTGAAGAAACTCCATGCTCTTTCCTGTAGTGGCTGCAGTAATTTAATTCCTACTAATAGTGTGCAAAGTTTCTTTTTTCTCCACATCCTACTGGCACTGTTATCTGTGGTCCTTGGGATCATTACAGGCAATAACTCATTTGACTTGCATATCTCTCATGATTACTAAGATTGAGACTTTTTCTTATGAACCTGTCAGACTGTTTTAAGTCTCCCTTTGAGAACACATGATTCGAACAATTACCTATTTTAAAAATCAAAGGGCCAGGAAGATAGTTCAGTGGCATAAGTGCCTACCTGGCAAGCACAAAATCCTGAGTTGGATCTCTGGTACAAAAACAAAAAAACAAAACAAACAAAACCTAGACCCTTTCTGCAAAGGAATTTGTTTAGTTTTTATTCTTTAAAATTAAATTAATTTTTTAAAAAATCAAATCATTGGGTTTTCTTCTAAAAATAAATAAATAAATAATATTTAAATGTATTATATTTTATTTATATTATAATAAATTATATTTATTCATTCATTTATTCCACTGAGTGTTTGGAGTTCCAAGAGTTTGTGTACTCTAGATGCCGCCCTTTGTTAGGCATATAGTTTTCAAATATTCCTTCCTTAGTGCGTTTTTCCTTAACTCCACTGATTATTTCCTTTGATGTGCAGAAGCTTTTTAGTTAGATGCAATCTCATAAAATGCTTTTGTTTCCTGTGCTTTAGGGATCTTGTCCAAAAAAATATTTGCTCACTCCAGCATTCTAAAGCATTTCTATAATTTTCTCTTCCTAGTTTCATATTTTCAGATCTTACATTGAAGTTTTAAATCCATTTTGAGTTGCTTTCTGTAACGAGTGAGAGACGAGAGTTGTTTTTTCATTCTTCTGCAATGTCTGGCTAGGGATTGCTTTCTTGATTCCTATTTCAGATACTTCACTACTGGTCTATGGCCATATTACAGATTTTCAAATGCTGATTTTTTTCCAACAACATTTTGCTGCGTTTGTTTAGTAGTTCCTATAATTAAAAAAAAAAACTTCATAATTTTTCTGTATATAAGATTATATCATTGCAAACTGAGAACTTGCCTTCTTTTGCAATTTGGATGACCTTTATTTCTTTCTCTTGCTTGATACTCTGGCTAAGACTTCCAGAACTATGTTGAATAAAAGCATGATTTCTCTTATATGAGAAACACAAAATATAAATACAGAGAAAAATAACCATAGATGATATGAAATTGAAATATTTAATTCTTGTAAATGGGAAAGAGAACAAGAGATGGAAGAAGGGGTGGGAGAAGGGGAAGGATATGATAAAAGAATTATGTGTTATGTACATTATTATGGCTTCTATCTATATGTCTCCCCAAAGCTTCATGCAGAGGAGTTTTGAAGGTGAGTGGATTAAGGTACGTGAATATGGATTAAGGATGGGACTGAAGGCGTGGATAATGGAAGTTCCTCCCTGGGTATGGATGGTACCAATCAATAGGCTTGTAGCCCAGATGGAATATGAAGAGACAGAAAGACAGCAGCTGCTCCCTGCCTTCTTCTTGCCCTGCCCAGGGCTGTTTCTCCTCTGTGACGTCTCTCTTCCATGCCATTTAGCTTTGGAACCAACTGATGATAAACTGAAACCTCTATAAACCGTGAGCCAAAAATAAAGCTCTTCTCCTTTAACTTATGTGTGTTGAGTATTTTTGTTTCAGAAATGAGAAATGTAACTAAGACATACATGTTCCAGCTCCCCACGAGCAATGTGATCCTTCTGTACTGCAAACATGTACTAATAAAATTGAAAAAAAAATAGTGAAAGTGGATATCCTTGTCTGGTTCCAGATCTTGGACAGCTTTCAATTTTTGCCATTCAGTATAATACTAGTTGTTAGCTTATTATATATGGTCTTTATGTTAAGGTACATTCCTTATAGACTTAATTTATTTTTATATATTTTAACACAAAATAATGTTGGATTTTATCAAATGCCTTTCCTGTATCTGTTGAGATAACTATATCTCATCTATAAATATATACTTAGAATAGTTATTTTCTCTTGCTAAATTGACCCTTTTATCATTATAAAGTGACCTTCCTTGTCCTTTTTAGTGCTTTCGATTTAAAGTCTGTTTTATTTGACATTGGTATGATCCCTTTGCTTCCTCTGATTCTGTTTCAATGACATGTCTATTCTATCCCTTCATTTTCAGTCTATATGTGTTCATAAAGGTGAAGTCGGTGCCTTGTAAGGAACATAGATTTTAATCTTTCATCCATTCAATCATTGTATATTTGTTAATTAATAAATTTAACCCATTAGCAGTCAAGGTAATTGTTGATAGGTAATGTGTTACTCTAGCCAATATGCAGCTTGTTTTCTAGTTTTTGTATAGTTTATCCCTTTCTTACAATTCTCATTTGTGGTCAGGTGATTTGCACTATCTTTTTTTTTTTTTTTTTCCTTTTTTTCATGTATTTGGTTGTTGCAGGGTCTTACTATGCAGCTTGGACTCCTGGTGGTCCTCCTGCTTCCAGCCTCCCAAGTGTTGGGATTACAGGTATGTGGCACTGCACCGGATGCTGTGGCCAGCTCAGCATGCCCTGGGGTGGGGCTGGTGGGCATGTGGTGCTGGGGAGCGAACCTGGGTCCTTCTGCTCATGTAGGCTTGCCTAAGCAGGCGATTTAGTCTGCTGAGCTATCTCACTGGCCCAACTTACTCTATCTTGCTTATTATTTTTGTTTGTCTAGTACAGGTTTGGCTTTGTGGTTACCTGAGGCTTACACAAAACATCATTTGATTATAACAAGCTATCATGAAATGATAACAATTTAACAGAATCATGAAGATAAGAATAGGAACAAGGAACAAAAAGAAAAAATAAGAACATTATGCTTGTATTTCATTCTTGCTCACATTTTGAATTTTTGTATCACATTTTACATCTTTCTATATTGACTATCTCAACATGTAATATAGCTGTTATTTTCAGTTTTATTTTTAAGCCTTCATACTAAAGATATGGACGATTTGCAGACCATGCTTTCAATATTAAAGCATTTTAACTTTGCTTGTATAATTACTTTTACCAGTGAGTGAGTTACATACCTTCCTATGTTTTATTCTTACTCATAATATTTATCAGTTTTGGGCCAATGAGATAGTTCAGTGGATAAAGCCCCTGCTTAGGCAGATGCAGACTGGTATTCGATCCCCAGCATGTTGTATCTGCTGTCCCCCGGGGAGCACTGAGACAGTGATTGAGACTGGGCGTGGTGGCGCTTGGCTATAATCCCAGCACTTGGGGGGCTGAAAACAGCAGGATCACTAGAATTTCCTTTAACATTTGTTGGAAGACCGTTCTCATGGAGATACAGCCTCTCAACTTTTGTCTAGGAATGTTTTCTTCCTGCCTTCATTTCTAAAGGATGAGCTTTGCTGAGTACAGTCCCCTTGGAACAGTTTTCCTTCTGTGCTGTGAACATCTCCCACCTCTCTCCTGGCCTGTAAGGTTTGGGCAGAGAAGCTGGCGTTCAAATGAACTGGAACGCTTCTCCCTATGTGTTGTTTCTTCCCTTGCAGCCTGGGAGTCTTTCTGTCTTTCACCCTTGAGAGCTTAGTTATCAGATGATGTACAGTAGGCCTTTGACCCTCATGTGTCTGGATATCTGTATTCTTCTCTAGGTTTGGGGATTTTTCTGTTATTTTTTTTAATATGCTTGCTATCCCTTGACAACCGCAAGTCCTCTTGAGTACTCATCATATAACATTCATTCTTAAACCTGTCCCACAGTTCCCACAGTTCTTTTGCATTCCTCTTCACTCTTTTCCTGTTTCTCCTCCAATTCTTGTTTTCAATTACCTGATCTAGAAATGCTGCAACAGAAGCATGAATCTATCCCATCAGCGCATGGCTCCCCCCTAATGCTGGGCGGCTCCAGAAGCTCCACCTGGGACCTCTGAATTGCATCCCAGGCCTTTACTTTCTACCAGGTGCTTACACTCGTCATGTTTGGCCTGGCACTGGCCTTTGAGACAAAACCTACAGCTCAGACCTCAGGTATTGGCCTGGCAGTAGTAATCACAGCATTGGCAAGCACTGGGTTTCACTGCGGAGGGCTCACGTCTAAGACCTGAATGAATTCCTTCTCCCTCCCCAAGGCGGGAAGTGTGCTTTTATCTGTGTGGGGCTGCTTGGAATTGGGGGAGGAGCAGCGCAGGCAACTCCTCCCTTCCTGCCCTCTTCAGTATGTCCTTTCATGTTGTTATGCTATCGTCTCTCACTTGATTTCCTTGGCACTTGTGGAAGTAAGCGGTGTGTGCATAGCTGCTCAACGGGGTACGCCCGCGGGGACGCGACTGGGGCAGACACTGACCACCGTCGTGCTCACCAACCTCCTCAGATGGTATTGAAAATCCTTTTATTATTTTGAGTAGAATATATCCCTAATTATATGGCCACTGGTTACTTGGAAATTTGGTATAATCAACTGATAGTTTATCAAACTCATGTTTAATTCAATTTAATTTTCTTTTTGGCAGAACTGGGGATTGAACTCAGGCCCTTGCACTTGCCAGGGAGGTGCTTATTCTACTGAGCCATCTCCCTGGTCCTTTATTTTTCAATTGATGGTTTTGGATATATCTAGATGACAAACAATGTCATTTCCAAATAATGATTTTTTTGAGTTCTACTTTTGCACCTTTTGTCATTTTTAGTTTTAGTATCATATTACATAGCACTCTAGGATAATGTAGAAAGAAGACATATGAGAATTCACATATTTTTCCTACACTAGTAGGAAAAAGCCTTCAAATAATCTTTGTTAAAATAGATTTTCTTGAAATAGTCAAAGATTTCTTGCTTTTCAGTAGCTTGTCTTTTCTGCTAAGTTTAATGAAGTCCAACTTATCAACTCTTTTTTTTTTTTTTTTTTTTTTTTTTTGTATTTAGAACAGGGTGTACAGGGTCTCACTGCATAGATCGAACTCATAGTGATCCTCCTGTTTACAGCCTCCCAACTGCTATAGAATCCAAAGTGCTGGGATTACAGGTGCGCACCACCACTCCCAGTCTATATGGCTATCCCAGAGCACCTCAGGGCTGCAGCCAGCATGGCAGTTCCAGGGACTGAACTCCGGACCCCTGCGTCTGCCTAAGCAAGCCAGGATTAAACTCAGACCCTTGTGCTTGCCAGGAAAGCACTTATTCCACTGAGCCATCTCCCTGGCCCCAAAAAATATTTGTTAAATACCAATAGCACATCGCACAGAATTAAAATAAACAATCCTAAAATTCATTTGGAACCAAAAGAGACCTAGAATAGAAAAAGCTATTCTGGATAACAAAGGCAAGGCATAGAATTTCACAATCCCTGATTTGAAATTATACTATAAGTCCACTGTGATAAACACAGCATAGTACTAGCAAAAAAAGAATCCAAAAATGAGTGGAACCGATCAGAAGATGCAGAAACAACTCCAACACATTCAGCTACTTGATTGTTGACAAAGGAACTAAACACCTTTACTGGAAGAAAAACAGTCTCTTTAATAAATGGTGCTGAAAAAACTGGCTTTCTATCCACTGAAGACTAAAACTAGACCCATATCTTTCACCATGCACTAAACTAAACTTGAAATGGATGAAGTTGAAACTGAAACACTAAATCTGCAGGAAGATAGAATATATAGAACTGTTGAAGACATTGGTATAGGCAAAGACTTTATTAATAATACTCCAATCTCATAGAAAATACTATGAACTATCAACAATTCAGATGTCATGTTATTAAAAGCTTTTATATAGCAAAAGAAATCACCAACAGAGTGAAATGACAACCCACAGTATGAGAAAATAATTTTAGCCAATTGTAATCAAAGGACTACTATCTAAAACAAAGAACTAAAAAAAATCAGATTCTCTAAATTTACAATCCAATCAAAAATGGGCATCTAAAATTAGTAGACTCTTCTCAAATGAAAAAGTACAAGTGGCAAATATATACATGAAAAAATGTTCTACATCACTTGTCATTCAAGAGATGCAAATCACAACAATTCTGAGATTCCATGTCACTCCAGAAAGAATGATCATCAGAAAAAAATATCAACCAATATCAAATGCTAGAGGGGCTGTGGGCAGAAAGGGACCCTTTTGAGGGCTGGCCAAGTAGCTCAGTGGATTAAAGTGCCTGCTTAAGCAGACACAGGGGTTAGGAGTTTGATCCCCTGGCCTGCCCTGCTGGCCCTGCCCCTGGGGCATGCTGAGACAGCAATTGAGACTGGGCATGGTGGCACGGGCCTGTAGTCCCAGCATTTGGGAGGTGATAAACAGGAGAATCACTACAAGTCTGATCTATGCAGTGAGACGTGTACACCCTGTATACCCTGACCTCAAAACCAAAAAAAAAAAAAAAAAAAAAAAAAAAAAAAAAAAAAGAAAGAAACAAAGAAAGAACGGATGGAAGGAAAAGAGAAAGAAAAATTGGAAGGAAGGAAGGAAGCAGAGGGGCCCTTCTCCCTGTTGGTGGGAGTATAGACTAGTACAACCATTGTGGAAATCACTATGGAGATTCCTTAAAAAACTAGGACTAGAGGTTCCATTCAGCCCAGCTATCCCCCCCCCCCTTTTTTTTTTGTCTTTTTGAGACAGGGTCTCGCTGTGCAGTTCAGGCTGGCCTTAAGCTCACTTTTAGCTCAGGCTGGTCTTGAACTCACAACAATCCTCCTGCCTCAGCCTCCCTAGTGCTGGGATTACAGGCCTGCGCCACCACGCCCGGCTTCCCCTTTTTGATATCTTCCTGAATTACAAGCATCATATCACAGCGATATATGCACATCTATGCTTAGCAGCACAGTTTGTAACAGGTAACCTAAGTGCCCATCAACCAATAAATGGGTAAAGAGGATAATTTTTTTTCTATAATGGAGTACTACTCTGTCATGAAGAAGAATAAGCTTGAAACATTCTAGCTAAATGGATACAACTTGAGGCCATGCCATCAAGTGAAATGAATCAGATACACATGTTTAAATACTGCGCTATTTCTCTGGTGTGAGAAATCTTCGGGATAAATAAGGACCAAAATGCGTAACACACATTGGGAAATAGGAAGAAAATGTTCAAATGAGAAGGGGACTAAGGGAGGTTGAAGGGGGAAGGAGGGATGGTACAAAAAAAAACAGAAAAAAATGAAGACAAAGCTTTTGTAAATGAGGGGAAGAGGAGTTGAAGGGAGAGGAGAATGGGGGGAGAACAAGACATATTATGTACAAATACAAATTCTCTATGGTGAATTTTATCATTATGTACATCTAAAATGTGCCAATAAAATTTTGAAAATGCAAACAAAAAGTCATTGCTAAACCCAAGGTTATCTAGAGTATTTTTTCTTGTTATCTTGTAGGAAGTTTGTAAGTTTTATAATTTATACCTAGGGCTATGATGCATTTTGAGTTAATTTTTGTGAAGGGTATAAAGTTCTACATGTAAAAAAATAAAACTAAAGTTGTACATGTAAATTCCTGGTTTTACTGTGAATGTCCATTAATTCTTCCAGCACTACCCTTCTGGAAGATCATTTGATTTTTGAGTCTATTTCTGAGCTCTTCAGTCAGTTATATTCATCTACTTGTTCTTTTAACAATATCATCCTGCCTTGATTACTGAAGTTTTATAGCAAATCTTGAACTTGGGTGTCATCAGCCTTCCTACCTTGTTCTTCTTTTCCTTTTTTTAATTTTTTGTTATTTTATTATTTTTTAATTTATTTTTTATTTTATTGAAGTACAAATATCAATTAGACATTTTTTAGACACCTTAACAAGACAGATTCAATAAATTAATACATTGCAATCTGTTTTGGTATTGTACAAGGTGCATACATGATATTATACTTACAGACATTATTATAGCAGATGTCTCTTATCAGTAAATTAAGAGTGTAGCTGTTTACTTATTTTTATACATGAATTATATCAAAAATTCAATAATTATTTTCCTAGTGGATGACCATAGTACCAATTGCCAACATAATATCCTGTCCAACCACCATTAGTGCAAATCTTGCCTCTCATAGGATTATGTAGAAGCACGGCGTTATCTATCCCAACTGTACTGTATATACACACACATCGTGATTTTCCCTTTCTATACCCCTTCCTTTGTCTACACCTGTCAAAGGTGGGCACTCCATTGTCATTCAACTTACTTAGGTGCTTGAACTCGACACCACAATCCAACACAGTCCAGCATTCCACAACAATAGTGAGTTATTCAAAGAAGTTGTCGACCATAGCCATTTACAGCTCAGCTTAATATTATGGCCCCACGATGTATACTTCATTTTTATACTTTTCTGCCAGATGGTTAAGATCTAGATAGAGCAAGACTTATATACCAACACATGTGCTTTATGTTTCTTATGTGGTCAGTGAAGTCCCCTCAGGGAGTTCTTCTTTTCCAATGTTGTGTTGGCTATTCTGGATCTTTTGTTTCTTTATATAAACTTTAGGATCAGTTTACCATTATCTGCAAAGCAAGTTGCTGGGATTTTGCCTGAAATTGCATTGCATCTATAGACCAAGTTCAGAACGACTAATATCTTGAGTAGGTATTCCTATCAATTACACCACTCATTTGGATCTTAGTTTTTTAATCAAGATTTTCTACTTTCCTCATATAGACCTTATATACATTGTTAGATTTATATATAAGCATATTTCTCCTTTTGTTGGTAATGTAAGTGGTCTTATTTCTTTATTTACAAACTCTTGTCATTTTATCTTGCATTTTTCAGTCTTGATATACTCATCTCAAGAGTTTGACATGACTGAACATGTCACCTGTTATCAAAAACAGCTTTATTTCTTAACAACCTGTAAACTTTAACTTTCTTTATCATTTCATTAGGTGAACATCTAAAGTGATTCTGAAACTTTTTATATTCCTGATCCTAGTGAAAAGATTTCTAGTTTCTTCCCAAATAATATGATTTGAGTTGCATTTTCTGTAGATAATCCTTATGAAATTGAAATTCTCTATTCTTAGCTTACTATGCCTTTTAAAAAAAATTGTGGAGAATTGGGTTTTATCAGACGCTTTTTCTGCATCTGTGAATGCAATGAAATGATTTTTCTTCTGTAGCCAATTGAACTTTGAATGTTGAGTCAAATTTGCCTCCCTCCTGCAAGCAGATACAGGGGCCAGGGTTACAGTTCCCAGGCCTGCCATACTGGCCCTGCTGGGGACACGCTGAGAGGGCAGTTGAGACTGGGTGTGGTGGCGCGCATCTATAATCCCAGCTCTTGGGAGGCTGTAAGCAGGCAGATCACTATGAGTGATCAGTGAGACTCTGAACACCCTGTAGACCCTTCCCTAAAATACAAAAACAAAAACAAAAACCCCAAAACAAACAAACAAAAAATAAATTTGCCTCCCTGGAATAAAACCCACCTGGTAGATTTGCACAATTATTTTTACATACTGTTAGATGCAATTTGTTAATATTTGGTTAATAATTTTTCCATCCATATTCATGAGAAATTTTGGCCTACTAACATCCTTTCTGGTAATGTCTTTGTTTTGGGCATTACAGTAACATTAGTCTCATGTAATTAAGTAGGAAGTGTTTCCTCTGCCTCTAATTTCTGGAAGAGATTGTAGAGAATTGATCTACTTTTTCTTAAATACTTGATAGAATTTATCAGTAAACTGACCAAAGCCTTGTGATTTCTGATTTTTGTTTTGATAGGTTAGTAATTATTGGTTCAACTTCTTTAATAGATAGGCTTAATTACATTGTCTATTGTTCCTTTTATGCATTTTTAAGGAATTTTGAGTAACACTATATTCAAATATTACTCACCTGATGACTGAGAAATATACAACACTTCTTGTACAGATGTTTTAGAGAAAGCAGGCTATATATACTAAAAAACTATAAAAGGTTGCAATATAAATCTATCAAATAAAAAAATTTAAATTATATTCAGATGACTTGTATATATCCAAGTCCTGACTAAATCAAGATCATTCAATGCACAGAAAGATTACCACATAACCAAAGAAGCAGAAAGTAATAGAAAAGTCTTATCAGTATAAGTATATAAATATACAAATCTGAAAAGTTCAGTGCAACAGAAAAAATAAGCACGTGTTAGCTACCTTTCTGTAACATTATAGAAGTAATTATTTTATATTTAGTAAAACACAATGTGTAGGGGCTGAGGAAATGGCTCAGTAGAATAAACACTTGCCTGGCAAGTACAAGGGCCTGAGTTCAATCCTCAGTTCCAAAAAAAAGATGTGTAAAACCTTTAATCATGTACAGCGTAAACTAGTAAGTGTAAACTGGGCAGAATGTGAGATTTTCATATGTGAAGATATGTATTTCAGAAAGAACCCAACTTGAAGTAAATTCATTTATGCACAATTCAAAAGTCCACAAAATATCTTTCATTTGCAATTATTCATGCAGAGTAAAATGCCAAAAAAGTAATATCAGAACCTTAGTGAAAGCTATTATAGTGACCAGAGTTAAAGAATAAATGACTTATGAAGAGACATTAAAGAGAAGAGATCAAATTAAACAAGAAGAGTGTAAGAACATATTATGTACAATAGCAAGAAATTAGAAAACAACACCATAGCAAAGATGTATTAGTCTGTCCAGATTAGTTTTGATAAGCTAGTGGTTACTTGTTACAGTAAATTATCAAGGGCTTCACAGCAACAGTATTTTTCCACATATGTTAGAATCTGGAAGGAATATCCCTTTCATAAGTTATGCTTTAGTGTTTATTTTGCCCACCCCTCAAAGCAAAAAATTGCATTTTTGAATATCAACTAGTCATTTATGAAAGCCATAAAATATGGATGGTCATAAACATGTGCGTTAGAATGAAGGTACCTAGACTAATACAACCAATATTTGTGAAAAAAGATGTTAGCTTAAAAAGTGTTAAGTACTAATGGCACCTCAGCCAACACCATTCAGGCTCTTTGCAACCAAAATGAGGAAAACTCTGCCATTCTGCCAAACACCATATGACTAAAAACACTGCCCAAAGGAACAGGGATCTAGGTGCCTATCATAGGATTGAGAAGACAAACACCCAAGATAGAGATAAATTAAAAAGCAATACCAAACTTCTTTAATGTACCATTGCTATTTTGGAAACATCAAAACAAATAGAAATTTAATTATGAATTGGCCTGGACTACTTTTTTTTTTAATTTTAGGGAAGGGTCTACAGGGTGTTCAGGGTCTCACTACTAGATTGGACTCATAGTGATCCACCTGTTTACAGCCTCCCAAGAGATGGGATTACAGGGGCGTGCCACCACACCCAGTCTCAATCACTGTCTCAGTGCCTCCTTGGGGTCCACCGATCAATGAACTACAGTTTGTACTGAGATTTTTCTTAGTAGTTAAAGAAAATCTCAAACATCTTAGAAAAGTAGTGAAATCATACACCAGTTTGATAATATCTGCATACAGTATCTATAAACTTCTCCATGGTTTTAGTTTTCATTTAGTAGTTCAGTAATTAATGACAGTACATAAGCAAAACAGTTACCAAAGTAGACCTTGTAAAAATGAATATTATCTGATCAAGGAGATTATGGAGCCACAGAGGAAAGAGACTGATGGTCTATAATGTGCCTGCGGAGAGTCACATGGAGAGAAAACTTCTCTCAGGCTCTTACAGAGAGCAAACTAGTCAAGCATTGGCCATGACTCATCTATATAGCTGACACAGACAATGGATCTACAGAGTGGGGTACAGGATTATAAGATAAACCCTGAGGGGACTTCACTGACCTCTTCAGAAACAAAATCTACATCTTTTGGTATATTGGTCTTGCTCTATCTCGGTCTTAACCATCCAGCAGAAGAGTATAAAAATGAGGTATATAATGCAGGGCCATAATAATAAGTTGAGCTGAAAATGGCTATAGTCAACAACTTCTTCAGATAACTCACTATTGTTGTGGACTGCTGGACTGTGTTGGATTGTGTCACCGAGTTCAGGCACCTAAATTGGTTTAATGACAATGGAATGCCCATCTTTGACAGGTCTAGACAAAAAAGGGGTATACAAAGGAAGAATCATGATGTATGTGTATAAACAGTACAGTTAGGATAAATATGCTGTGTTTCTGCATAATTCTATGAGAAGCAAGATTTGCACTAATAGTGGCTGGACAAGATATTATCCTAGTACTATAGACAACCACTAGGAAAATAACAAGGTAGAAAATATTGATTATTGAATCTGTGATATAACTCAGGTATAAAAAAATAAGATAAGTAAACAGCTACACTCTCCTAATTCACTGATGAGAGACATCTGCTATAATAATGTCTGCAAGTGTAACATCATGTATGCACCTTGTACGATACCAAAACATTATGAAAACAGTTTGCAATGTATTGATTTATCGAATCTGTCCTGTTAATTTGTCTTGAAACTGTCTCATTGCTGTTTGTTCTTCAATAAAACAAAACAAAAAAACAAATATTAGATAGATGAGTGTTTTTACTTGGTAAATATAAAGCATAAAGTCCAATGTACTCATAAATGTACACTTACATTAGATAAAGAAAACCTGTAGGGTGCAAACTATGTGTGCTTACGTTAACATTTAACCTGGGAAAAGCCAATGAGAAAGCCTTCTCACAAACATTTACTTCCATCATGCAAAACAATTATGTGCAAACTGAGAGGTCCCTAAAATAGCAGTGTTTATATACATAAAGTGTCATTAGCTCATCATATATGCAAGCAATGAAATTTCCCTAAGCTTACAACAGCACAGTAAGCACTGCAGGTTCATCCTCTGTCGCTTTCTTCTATGAGTGACCATTTGCCTCCTATTCCAGTGCTTGCTTTCCCACAGATGTCTGAATGATCTTTTCAACAAGTTCCTCAAAGGCACATTGTACACCATCACAACCTGCACACAACATGGAATGCTTTCAAACATAGCTCTGATCTTCCTTTCTTGATTTTCCTTAACTCTTTTATTTCTAACTAGTGAGTTTAGGGTGTCATTTCTTTTACAGTATGTTTCCAATCCATTTAACCAGTCATCCCATCTACCAAAGGCACCTCATCTCATGACATCAAGTGTATCTCTGCAGTAGATGGAAGCTGATTTCTAAACCTCTCGACCAGCAGTATGCCAGGTTGCAAGCTGAGCCCTATTGCCATCCACTACACTTGTTTTCACCTTGATATCCACACCTGCGGTTGCTGCAAGTCTCCATCAAGAGTGTCATCTGTGAGCCACAGGGCAGGCTAGACTTGCCCACTACACTCTTGCCAATAGATCAGATTATCAGAATGGTCAACAGGTCTTTGTCCATTCTGACCCCCAAGTCTGACTTGAGGTTTCTGGTAGATTGCACTAATCAAGGGTTTGTCATCTTTCTCATTTGATTTGTGGGCACAAGGGTCTGACAAATAACTCAGCGTGTTAAAGCACCTGCAAGCAGCTGCAGGGGCTGGGGATTCGATCCCCAGGCCTGCCATGCCAGCCATGTCCCCAGGTCACACTGAGACAGTGATTGAGTTGGGGCATTCTAGCACATGCCTATAATCCTGGCACTTGGGAGGCTGTAAACAGGAGAATCACTATGAGTCTAATCTAGTAGTGAGATCCTGAACACCCTGTAGACCCTTCCCTAAAATACAGAAGAAATAAATAAATAAATAAATAAATAAGATTTGTGGGCACTAAGTTGTTTATTTTTTTCCATTTATTTTTATTTTATTAAAATACAAATGTCAATCAGACAGTTTCAAAACACCTTAACCATACAGAGTCAATGAATTAATACATAGCAAACTGTTTTCATAACGTTTTGGTATTGTGAATTTATATCAAAAATTCAATAATTATTTACCTAGTGGATGACCATAGCACTAAAAGCTGACATAATATCCTGTCCAACCACCATTAGTGCAGATCTTGCCTATCATAGAATTATGTAGAAGCACAGCGTTATCTATCCCAACTGTACTGTCTATACACACACATCATGATTTTTTTTCTTTCTACAAACCTTCCTTTGTCTACACCTGTAAAAAGTGGGCACTCCATTGACATTCAACTACCTTAGGTGCTTGAAATCGACACCACAATCCAACACAGTCCAGCATTCTGCAACCATAGGGGGTTATTCAAAGAAATTGTCGACCATATCCATTTACAGCTCAGCTTAATATTATGGGCTCACGATGTATACTTCATTTTTATACTTTTATACTTTTCTGCTGGATGGTTAAGACCTAGGTAGATCCAAACTTATATACCAACACATGAACTTTA
>PVKA01042572.1:0-17282 GCA_004027165.1 Ctenomys sociabilis | reverse complement strand
TGTTTGTTTCTCAGTACTGTTTTTAAAAGAACATATTTAAATCCACAAAATATTAGAAATATGAAAATAGTATAAGACTTTCTATTCTTCAAACAACCAAAATACTTATAGGACAGATTTATTTCACCTGAATTACTCTGAGAGTTGTAGAACAATAGGTATATCTTTTACTTTGCTAATTTTTACTGTGTAAAAATTCATTTTTCTGAGCAATGAAGTAGTGAACTAAGGATTTGTCTTATATTTACCCTTAAATAAGATACTCCAACAGCTGTAATTAAAGGCTACAAAAACATGTAAATTATTTAATTATAATTTGTGGCATAAAAATAAAATTGAATAAATTTAGATATTTTTAGACAAATTAAGATAGTTTTCCTAAATATGTCTTAGAAATATTCTGAATTTCTCATATAAAACACCAGATATTAATCATCACTATGTTAATCAGAATGGAAGAAAATAAAAACATTGACTGTATTATTGAATACACTAATGTATTTTCATATTGCTGTTTGAGATTGAGTTTCAAAATAGCCCATTATAAAGCATTCTTCTTTCAGAATCGCTTGTCTAAATAAATAAATTTGCAGATAAAACACATACTCAATTATAATGTCAATGTGTGCTATAGTGAGGTAGGAATGCAGACAGATCCCATTTGCTATAGTGACTCCTCTGTATCTGATGCTCTGCAGAGGGTGAAGCGCTTCTCTGTTGTGTGGATACAAAATTTCTGAAAAGCTTATGGTCAGAGCAATACAAATAAAACTGAAAAATATGTTTTAACTCTTTATCATCATTTGCTTAAATAAAAATGAAGAGAACTCTTTTGTGCATGTGAACTACAATAAAAATACAGTCTTTCCATAGTTGTTCTTCTCATGAATAGTATGTGTACTATTATGCTATCTGTCTATGCAAATGTAATGGCTTGTCCCCTCTGTTTTCATAGTCTTAGAAAGACTAGTAGTGTTCTTCAGTATATACCATTTTGGGGCTACAATGTGTTAAAGTCACTCAATATTTATTGAAAAATAAGTATTAACACCTTTGAGTATATGATGTACCATACTAAACCTTGGAACATGAAAACAAAAGATGATAGTTTCGTTACTTTGGAAAAGTTTATAATTTGGTGAAATATGCATTCCTGTAAAATAGGTCCATGAACAAATGTCCCATCCCTTAATATGAGACCTTCTCATAGCTCGTGAGCTATAGTGCTGTGCCAAGCAGAAGACAAGGCAGGTAAAAAGTTACTCAGCTAGGAAAAGGGAAATTTTGGTGCGCGTTACCATTTCATAGAGAAGTCACTGGTGAAATCCCTTTAAAGACATAAACTTAAAAAAAGAACACTTTTAAATTTTTATGTATTATATTAATTTTAGCTTTGATTTTGAAAGTGTTGGTTTAGCCACAAGATTGGCATTACCTGAAAATTAAGCATATTTGTATGTAGTAATTGCAAATGCGGGACAAACCTAATTATCATAAAATGGCAATTTCAAAATGAGCTATTAATAATATACTTCTTAAAACTGTATGTAAAATTATGAGAATTCATAGATAATGTCTGGCCTGGGGATTGGCACCACACATCAAGTTATAACAACTGGGAAGGGCACCCTATACATCTGTATATACAAACTAGTTAGGATAGATATATAGCTGCTTTTGTTCAATGCAAAGAAAGATTTGTACTAATAGTGTTCAGACAAAGTATCATGTCTGCATCTTGTACTATGAATAACTACTATGGAGAAGCAACATGCAATGTATTAATTATTCTAACTGTCCTTCTAACCTGTTTTGAAACTGTCTCATTGCTATTTCTTTTGCAATTAATTTAAAAAATTAAAATTAAAAAAGGGGGTGCTCGCTTCAGCAGCACATTGGAAAGATACAGAGAAGATCAGCATGGCCCTTGTGCAAGGATGACATGCAAACTCATGAAGCAATCCATGTTTTTATAAAGCCATATTATCATGTTGAGCTGTAAAAGACTCAAGTCAACAACTGCTGACATCGTCAGACATATGGAAGACCCAATACTATTATGTATTACTGCACTATTTTGGAATATTTTGCTGAATTCACAAACCCATGATATTTAAATGACAAAACTAAACAAAAAAGGAGATACAATTGAAAGATCATTTATATCTGTAGATTCAAAATAGTTAGGGTTAGATATACAGCTACGTTCTCTTGATTCAATGAATACAGGCATTTGCTCTAATAATGTTTGTAAATAGAATACCATGTCTGCATCTTGTTCAACAAATAACCACTAAGAAAACAATATGCAATGTAGTAATTACTGAAACTGTCCTACTGATTTGATTTGAAACTGTCTGATTGCTACTTCTTTTTCAATAAAATTATGGGACAAAATTTTAAAAAGGGAGCCAAAGAAGAGGAAGGAAGCCACTGCTCAGTGGGTGGCTTCCTCTCTGGGGTGATACACAGTGTGCGCTCAGAGGGTGTCACTCCTCCTCGGCTTCATTTAGGCAGCAGTGAGGGTTTCCTAATATTTAAATCATGTGGGTTTAAGATCTGCTCAAGACCAACATACATATAGCTTTGAAAAGTGAATTGACAATCTAAGAACACAAGTACAAAACTAGCAAAAATGCAGGATCCCCAAGCTGAACATTTTCCTCCGTTTTAATTTTGTGAATTTCTATCTAATGAACATCTTTTCTCATTATTTTGTTTTCTTTTGAATGTTTATTTAAACCTCTGCAGTTCTCAGTGCCAGTTCAAACATTACTTCTTTGCCATTTTCCCCACAAACATATTACTCTTTCATTCACGTTTTATCCTGATGGCTTTATAGAAATACGAATATTTTCCTGATTAAAACATCACACTAGTAGCTGTTTAGAATCTGGGATGTACCCTTTTGAGAATACTAACTTTTTTACTCATAAACTTTACATTTAATCATAAACTTGTTTATAATCCTAAGGAACTTTCATAGAATAAAATTAATTTCAAAGAGGAAGAGAGAAAAAAATATTGCATGCGTGTTCTTCCATACAATTTCTTTGAACTGTCATGTTTTTTTATCAAACAATGCTTTTCAAAAAATTTTATCTATGTATTTATTTATTTAGTAGAGGGTTTTTCTACACAGCTGGGACTCACAGTGATCCCTCTGTCTTTGCCTTCCCAGTGCTGAGATTACAGGCACATGCCATTACGCCTGGTTTTGGTGGCCATTCAGGAGCACCCAGCGTCCCAGGTCCAGCACAACATTCGGTACCAGGGATCGAATCCTAGGTCCTTGTGCTTGCCAGATAGGCACTTAGACCACCGAGCTATATCCTCAGCCTTCACACAATACTTCTGTATGACATTGCTTTACTTTAGCCACATGTACTGTGTAAGGAATGTAGGCCACATCTTAAACATATTCTCCTGAATTCTGAATCTGTATTTAGTACAGGGTTTACATTCATCACTGTTATTCTTTTAGGAAACCTTAATTTAGTATATGAATACAAAGGTTTACATTTTGTTTGCTACTTTTAAATGAATCACTCTCCTGTCGTCTCATTTTCAGTATTGACTTTTATTTGCCCATTTTATTATAGAATAGTACATTTGTCCTCACCCTTGTTTTACCTGTGGTTAGTCGCTGTCATCTTGTCACCATTAGAGGCTTATGCTACACTGTGTACAATGATTGCTTATGCTCAATAATTAAAATGTTGATGATCATATAGCTCTTCATAATCAGTCCAAAATCATAGTAGGTGAAAATTCCAAAAGCTAATATTATATACTTTTCACAATATTGAATGTTCTTGCACTTTTCATGGCATTTGATTTTGGACAAATTGCATTTTAATATATTTTTCCAGACCTAATTTTTATATGCATTTAATTTTCATAACAACTTTGATTTTGGCTAGGTTTTACTTTAGTACTTTTTTCCCCCTTTGGTAGCTGAGATTGAACTCAGGATCTTATCCTTGGCAGGCTGGAACTTATGCCACTGAGCTGTCTTCAGGCCCTTTAATACATTTTTCCAGAACTAATTGTCACAAGCTTTTTCAATTAGCTCATATTTTACAGATGCACCTGGCTCAGTTTATTTAAACTTCTTATTATACATGTCTCCAGCAACAGAAATATGATTACAACACACTATCGTAATAATCTGCTTGGATTCTGACCTGTCCTATTGCTCTGATTTCAGGGAAATGACAAAGTAGACTTTACACATGCATGTGGCTTTTTGATTCTTTCACACCATGTATCTGAAAGAATATTCTACAATAATGATTTCTTTGTTGATTTAGAGGCCCATTAGCCTAACAGCTATAATTACTCATTTTTATAACTAAGTTGATTAGATAGTGTTGTGAAGGACACATTGCTTACTTGAGTTAATTTATCATGATATAATTTCTGTCAGGCAAATATCTCACTAAAATATATCAAGACCCTCAACTACTTAGTTCATACTAATAACAATTATGTTAAAATTGTTAGAATACATTATATTATCACATGCACTAAGATTTCTATTCTTTGTCCTTCTAAGACTTTTGCATTTACATTACTACTATTTTGGGGCCACTTTCTTCTTTTTCAGAATTTTTATTTATTTATTTATTCGATACAGGATGTCACTATGCAACCCAGACTCATAGTGATCCTCCTATTGCAGCCTCCCTGGTTTCCGTGGTGAGCATGGTAGGTGGCATCAGGGATTGAACTCAGGACCTTGTGCTTTCCAGGCAGGCACTTAGACCACCAAGCCATCTCCCCATCCCTTGCCTCCTTTTTATTAGTGTACATTTGCTCTTTTTTTGTGAGATTTTACTGAACATTTTATGTCTCAATATAGCCAAATAAAGTGATTTTCAGAAAGCATTGTCAAGTACCATGAATATCTTGGATTCACACATGTCTTGTTGAATGTGTTTTACGGCATCAGTTAAGCTATTCAAAGTTTCTAACCACAGATAAAATTAAATTAACATTGTGTGGCTGGATGATGAAAGAGCAATATATGTCACACTTGAGGCGGGAGCATGCACAACTGTGACGAACTTTCAAGGCACACATTGCTACCCTGTTCTATCTACGTTAACTGTTCTCACCATAGTTCCTGCCTACAGTGATTCCTCTTCAGGTGTGGTTAATTTTCTGGTTTTTCTTTTGCTGTTCAATCACATTGAATTCTAATTTCAAGTACTAAAAGTTCTGGTTAGCATAGATTATACTATAGGTATTTCTAATTACACCTAAGAATAGTATTTTTTACATGAGTTTATTTTTTTTTACATTAAAAATTCATGCATAACTTTTTGAATAAAAAATATCCTTGCTATGTATCATTTCTAAAGCAAGAAGCATAAAAGGCACCCGAAAAGAAGACTCTTGATATTGCTGCCATATTGTTCTCCATAATTAAATTATGTTTGAATGGTGTTTGACATAATTAGAGGTCGAAAAATCTATGAACCTATTCATGTTCCAAATCAAGTGTATATTTAAATAAATTTGATTAGATTGATCTATGACGAACATACCTTGCAGTGTTATATGTAGTATCAACTTTTTAAAAAGATTTATGTAGTTAGTACAGGGTCCAACTACACAGATTGGACTCATGATGATCCTCCTGGTTTCAGCCTCCACGGCACTGGGATTACAGGTGGCACTACCATGTCATCCCAGTCTTCATCTCAGCGCATCCTGGGGGCAGAGCCACCATGGCTTTCGGTGCCAGGGATCAAACCCCGGTCCCTGCGCTCTGTCTAAGCAAGCATTTTAGTCCACTGAGCTATCTGGCTGGCCCTAACTAATATTTTAAAGACTGAATTTAATATGGTCCCACAAGATCTAATTTTTCTCAATTTTAAATTCAACATAAAGTTCCATTGGTCATGGTTACCTTTTCAAAACTATCAAAAATTATATGAAAATTTACCTGTCCTGTTGAGCAGTGTGTGCATCTGATGTAAACAGAAAATTATTGAAATATAAATAATCACTGATAGGCTATGCTTTAATAATTCCTGAATCAAAATGATTAATTGAAAACACTTGGATATAGTACAGATACAGCACAATGAGTTGGTGCAGGACATGAAGAACAACCTGAAAGATGACGCTCATCGTATCATTTAAGGTCTCTGCTAGGCCAAGCCAACCTTCATTCTGCAGAGGATTGACTGATAGCAAACTGAAGCTTTCCTGAACAGTGAGCTTCAACCCAAGAACAATGAAAAAATTCCACTGATCTTTGCACAATAAAGATATTTCATTCTGAAAGCTTTATTTTTCTTGCACACAAGGAACATTTAAAAAATTGTAGGACTACAGTATACAGATTTCTTGTTTGTGAACATGTGTGAACGTTTTTGTGCACAGCAAGCAGAAACTGCGATTGATCTATGATGAGCTCACCTTGCATTGTTTCAAAAAATTTATCTTCAGTAATAAAATATTTTACAATGGAAAAGGTGAGCAAGCCCACAATAGCAGTGTCTGTGTTAACATATAATGTATATAAATATCTTAAGTGCCTATATTTAAAATAAAACATAACCATTAATAAATATTACATTCCATATAAAATTATATATACTTAGAGATAATATCATTGTAATGATGTGGAAGTTATTTAAACTAAGGTCTGGTAATTATCCATTCAGCACAACTTTTGATAGGTTTTAAAGAAAAATAAGGTTGAATGATATGAAAAGAATGAAAAATTTTTCTAGTGATGTAGGAGAAAGTAAGTATCATAGTCTAACAAAATCTGCAATTAAAACAAATTCCAGGTTATTCTCTGACCTTTTACTCATGTGTGGAGTCCACAGGATGCTTCCAAGAACTCCGGAAATCGCTTCCATCAGTCCTCCCAAGCTCTGTGACTAGTTCCAGAAGAGGATTTTAGAAGCCAGATCACTCCTTTGGCTGTCAAGGGAATTTTCTACCCAGGATGGAGAGAAACTGGGCAACAAAGTGGATTTTTCTTGATAATTATAGGAGATCTGTTGTTAATATAGAAAAGAGAACAGAAAATTAGTGTTCCAGGATCCTGCATGTTCCTATAGTAGCTCTGAATAGATTAATTAGCTTTTCCCCATTTTTGAACAAAGAACAATATATTTACTTGTGCTGATCCTTAAGAAGATGTTTCACTAACAGCTGCCTTCCAGTTCTCCTTTTACTGTGGTATTTTTTCCTAACATTCTATGTTAGAATTAGTATTGAGTTTCCAATAGGCATAGAAAATAAATGTGTTTTCACTCTGTATCTTAAAACAAAATAATAGTCATTATCCTAATTATGTTTTCTGTTTAGCTACTTTTTGATGAAGTTTCATTACTTGCAACAAACAAGATTATTTGAATGTGAATAATTGTCAGACACTAAATGTATGAATTTCCTAACTCTATTGTGTCATTTTTCTGACCTTAGCTGTGCTCACACAGAAAGGATAGCTTATTAAAATAGGCCAAAGATTCCAATATCTGGATTGCTATAAGGAGTCAGAACCTGAAATACTTGAGGCTGTGCAGGATACGTGAAAAAGAAGCACAAGACAAGATATCATGTCTCTGTCTTGTCCTCTGAAGACAACAATACGCAAAGCATTAATTATTGTAGCTCTCATACTAACCTGCATTGAAACTGTTTCATTGTTATTTCATCTTTTTTTCTCATTAAAATGAGAAAGTAGACAATATAGCACTCATTGTTAATTAGTTATCCCTGTTTTGAAAATCTGTAACATTTGTATTGTATGCTACCCTGTTTCTGTCATTTTTTTTTTGTTTGCTTGCTTCTGTTTTCACTCTTCAAATTAAAATAAAATAAATTTTTTAAAAAATGGTTATGAAAGAACCTTTGGAAAGAAAAGGAAGCAGAGAGCTAACAGGATTACAGCCATTACTCCAGAGTTACTAGGCAATAGAGCAATTAGCAATAAATATGGAAATGTCCCTATCTCAGAAGAGAAACATGAGAGAGCAAATGCATACCATATGCAACACCATGCTACTGTTCCTTACATGACTAGTAGAAAGTGTATAAAAACATTTATAGATAGTAAAAACATTGATGCTGAAGAGTTAAAAAACAAGTGAAAGTTTTAGAAATGTAAATTTTTGCAAGTGTGTATTTAATATCTGCTAGTAAGAAGAAGCTATCGGTAACACTTGCCCAGTTCACTTCTAAGTGACTTTGGAGGATGGATACATGTTGTAGAACTCCAGCTTTGTAAATATCCACAGCTTTGTTCCTTATGAAAGAAATGTGTGTGTGTGTGTGTGTGTGTGTGTGTGTGTGTGTGTGTATGCATACACACGCACATGCAGGGATTGACGTGTATGAATATATAAGTAGAATATCAAAAAAATATTTAATTGTTTCAGAAGTTCATTTTCCTTTAATTGGCTCAGAAATCAATATTGACTTTATATTCAGTAACTCAAGGGCTAGAACTTAGCAAAAACTAAGACTGAAGTTACAGCATGTGAGAATTTATTAACCTAAAAGAGGAAGGAGGAAGCAGAGAAGAGAGAATGGGAATGAGGAGGAACAAGAGGATGAGGAGGAGGAGGAGGAGGAGCAAGAGGAGGAGGAGGAAGAGGAAGAGGAGGGACAGGAGGACGAGGAGAAAGTATTAAAAGTATTGAGTCAGTATAAAATCATTTCAAATCCAGTGATTTGGAGTAGAAGTGTGCTAAAGAATAATAAAAAAAGTGGTACTGTAGGGGTGATATTTTATAAGAGCATCTTTTCAGCTCTCTTCAGAGGGCTTCAGCTTATTGGATACCTTGTTAATCTTCACAAGACAACTGTGATCAAGACAGATATGATTCTGTCCTAAAGATGCCCACTTTCCAGGGAAATAAATTGTTGGGCTTATGAAAGTTTCCCTTCAGCCAAATATCCTAGCACTCCACTTGAATTCAATACAGTAATTTATGTGCCTGTCTTGCATCCAGACTACTTAGATATTTGCTCCTAGAAACACTTAAAAAAGGGGGAAAAATGACAAAATTAAACCATACAATGTACCACTCAATTCTAGTTCTTCGTCAATTTAATATTTGTAAATTAATTTAATAGCTAAAAGTTGAAAATTAGCTATAACCAACACTTGTAATAGTTCTAAATAATTTATAGAGATAGGCATTTTCACAGTGGTGAAAACTCTGTCACCTGAAACCCACATTCTTAGCCACATTCCAAGTAAGTGATGCTCTGTCTTCTTGCCTCCTTGCCTCAGCTATCATGTAAACAAGTGTCCTTTGGGCACTTTTAGCCCAGAAGCACTGTGCAGAGATGTCGTATGTGTCTACCGTTCTCAAGTGCAAGGACAGAGTGATGTGCTGTATGGACAAATGTATTATACGAGAGTCCTTCAAGCTTAAGTGATATACTATTGGTCATGAAATCAGTCCCAAAGAATAAGAATATGTACTAAACAAGTTCACTTTCAACAGAAACATACGTAAAATAAAATTATGTGTTGGTCAGGTGGTGAATCATCTGGTGTGGATCTAACCATATACTTTCTCATAAGAGCAATGACTTACATTGTTCTATGTAACTTTATAACACACTGCTGTGACAAAGTAGAATTGCCAGTATAATTAGTTCTCTTATGTTTCATGTAACTAATTAGCAAAACGACAACAATTCCATTTAAAGTTACTCTGTAAATCCTATTTTCAAAAAGTTTGGTGAAATTATTAAACCTTGCTCACACGGAAAGGGGTCTGTCCCTTAGCTGAGTGAGGGCTGATGTTATTGGAACCTTTTACTCCTACTATCTAGCTTCCTGTTCGTACTATCTCATCCCAATGTGGCTGATTCCTGATATTTTTAGTAATTTCTTACTAAAGATTCCTCTGAATTTCTCTTTAGACACTGGATCCTTGAACATTTATTGAAATAATGATGTTCTGAAGGAAGTCAATCTACTGGGCAACTGCATTTTTATTACCATTAATATTTCTCCTTTTAATTGTTCTATAAAAAAATCTTTATAAATGCTGACTAAAAAAATGGCATTTTCCTTTGCACCCCAAAATCACTTAAAATGCTTTGTAAAATGGTTCTACAAATATCCACTTTCAGTTTGATGAAAGAGATTTTATAAATCTTTCTAATTTTATACATGAGGAAAATAAAAGATTATTCAGTCTATTCTCCAGGTGACCTTGTATCAATTATTATTTAAAAACCCTTCAGCCTAAGAGTTTTTGTCTGTTCCTCTAAAGCAGGCTGTGAGAAATCTGAGAAACAGTGAAACAAATTTTTGTTTTTATTTTATTTTATTTTGTTGAACTACAAATGTCAATCATACAGTTTCAAGACACCTTAGCAATACAGATTTGATAAATTATACCTTGCAAACTGTTTTCATAATGTTTTGGTATTGTACAAGGTACATACATGATATTATATTTACAGATATTATTTTAGCAGATATCTCTTATCAGTGAATTAAGAGTGTAGCTGCTTACTTATTTCTTTATAAAGATGACTAGAAAAGCTTAAAGTATGTAACAAACTAAGGACTGTGTGAACAAGTCAACATTTTGGTCTCTTTAAACTGAACAAATTGTCTAAACATGAGGCAGAACTAGACCACGTTCTGTGTACTCAATTTAAAAAGAAAGTAACTTAGCAGTAAATAATTTACCCAAAAGCACAGAAAGAAAATTAAAATCAAATATACTTAAAATGAAAATTAAAATTTGAATGCAATTGATACAATGATATTTCAAGCTTTTGGTAAGTTCTTAAGATAGTACAAATAAGTCATGGAACTGTGTGCCAAGATACAGCATCTGGGTGTATTTTTAAAGAAAAAAATATATAAGTATATATATTATATATTAATATAGGAAGACAGAGCAACACTTATACTATACTAAAATATTAATTGCAGGATATGAAGGGGAAAAGCATTTTGAAACCATAAAATTATCAAATAGTGTTTAATAACTTTAACATGGATGTAAGAATTTTTAAAAATTAATATGCACTTACTTAGACAAAAACAAAATTTTAATCATTTTTCTTAAGTTTGTTTCACACATCCACTCCATTGGCTAGTTTATTCATATTCTGTCATAGTCTTATAAATATTCTCCATATTAATGTGCTTAAAATCATGAGTTGGATTCCATGCTTTTCAAAGACCGGCAAAGAGATGTTGGGTGAGGGCCGGCGGTATAGCTCAGTGGACTAAGCGCTTGCTTAGGTAAGCGTAGGGACCAGGGTTCGATCCTTGCTTCCGCTTGCCACGCCGGCCCCGCCTTCGGGTGCGCTGAGCCGGCAATTGGAGTCCGGGCGCGGTGGTGCGCGCCTGTAATCCCAGCACTAGGGAGGCAGAAAGCAGGAGGATCACTATGAATGTGGGCTTCATAGTGAGACCCTGTGGACAAAAAAAAAAAAAAAAAAAAAAAAAAAAAAAAAAAAAAAAAAAAAAAAAAAAAAAAAAAAAAAAAAAAAAAAAAAAAAGAGATGTTGGGTGTAATGTCCCATAGGCTGCGCAAAGGACTCTAAGACATTTTAGCGCATGAATTAACAGGCTAGGAGCACAGATGGCTAAGGACCAAGTATAGTCTGTGGCTGTTTTATGTAGGCTGTGAGGTAATAATGACTTTTACATTTTAAAAATAACATAAGAAAACTACCAAGAAAATACTAAACAGAATTAACCAGAAAACTATCATATTTACAGTGTTCATTTGGCCTCTTACAGGGAACTATGCCTCCTCTTTGAGTGCCGGACACTGTTCTCAGGACTCTGTCCTGAAACGAATGTTGTTCCATGTTTGATCACAACATGAAGTTGCCAGAGGCTTCCTCATTATGTGAATGAACAGCAAAAGCTAACTGAAACCAGCAGAGCCTTGATGCCTTAGTTACACTTCTCACTGATGCGGACAAAACAGCTCACAACCAGAAGTTAGAGAAGGAAAGGTTGATTTTAGTTTTCAGTTTGCCAAGTTTCAGTCCATTGTCAGCTGGCTCAAAGCAGTCCAGCATGACAGAGGAGCATCATGGAAGACAAACAGTCCATGGCATGGAAGGCAGGAAACAGAAAGCGCTGCCTTCCGCCTTACTCTTTATATCCCATGCACAAGGCAAAAGTCTATTTACTGGTGCCACCCATATCCAGGGTTGGGTTTCCTATGATTCACATGCACAACTATGCTGAACTAATCCATGGACTGAGTTAGTTACCATGCACCCTTTGGCCACACTCACACACCTTATGTCCAACCACCTAAGCATACCACCTATGAGCCCATGAGGCTTTGGGGCAGGGTGGGGAGGGGGACAAATAAACACAAACCATAAAATCTGCATTTCAGTACTAAAAACTACACACATGTGGGGCTAAGGATTCATCTCAGTCAGTGGAATAAGTGCTTGCTTGGTAAGCACAGGGGCCTGAGTTCAATCCCTGGTTCTGCAAAAAAAAAAAAAAACCACAAAAATACTACACATATGCATAGCAGTTAGAGCAATAAAATAACACACATGTACACCATGTGGGGATTTGTTAACTATTTCTATATTAGTGCATGAACTGGACAGAAAGTAGACTAATGGTCATACATTTCAGTAGATAAGTGTGAAAAGTCTTGGCCCCTCAAACTGGCTTGTTGTTGATGATTTTTTTATTTTTTATGTTCTACTTAAATCTGAGGCAACAATATGAAAACTCAGTATTCTGGGAAGGTTTTTTTTTTCTATTTTAGGGAAAGGTCTACAGTGTGTCCAGCGTCTCACTACTAGATCAGACTCATAGTGATTCTTTCATCAACAGCCTCCCATGAGCTGGGATTACAGGAGTGCACCACTGCACTCAGTCTCACTTGCCATGTCAGTGTGTCCTAGGGACCGGGCCTGCATGGTAACCCCTGGGATGGTAACCCCTGGGATTGAACCCCTGGCCCCTGCACCTGCTTGCAGGCACTTTAATCAGCTGAGCTATTTGACCAGCCCTCAGTGGGATTTTTAAAGCAAATAAAAATTTTTGTATGGAAATAAATAAATAAATAAATAAATAAATAAATAAATAAATAAAATGGTTACCTGCATACTGGTTGAAAATACAGCATACGTATATTTGGTAAGATTGTTTTACATAAAATGTGTAAGAAACTCATACAAGTTGATAGGAAACAAAACAATGACCTCTTCAAAACCAGCAAAGGATCTGAAAATAAGAATCCTACATAAAAACAACAAACAGGCAGATGAAACATCACTAATTGTAAAGGAAATGTAAGTCACAGTCACAGGGAGATGTGCCCTCAGGTGTGCTAGGATAGCTGTTATCCGAAGGTCAGATAATAACAAGTGCTAGCAGAGGTTTGGAGGAAAGGGGGCCCTTCTCCACTATTGGCAGAAATGTAAATTGGTGCAGCAAGTAAAAATAAATGTACAGGTTCCTGAGAAAATTAAAAATCATATGAGCATATTAAACAGAAATCCTTTTGATGAACTCAAATGAGATCCAGTCAACACCTCATAGCCATAGCAGCACTTCCACTTACAAGGTAGAAGGCATGAAAACTTAAGTGCCGTCGATAACTGAATATAGATAGTGTGAACAGATTATAAAAGAGAATATGACAGTATATGTACATATATATGTATATAGCAGATACAATTACTCATTCTTTTTAAAATATATTTTAATCATTTATTTATTTATTTGGTACAGGGTCTCGTTATTCAGCTGGAATTCACAGTGATCCTCCTATCTCAGCCGCTCCAACACTGGCATTACAATTGTGCACCACGATGCCCTGTTTTGGTGGCTGGCACAGTGCACCTGGGGTTCCAAGTCTGCATGGCATGCGGTACCAGAGATCAGACCCTGGTTCTTGCACTTGCCAGGTGTATGCTTAGACTGATGAGCTGTCTCTCCAGCCCCCAAAATTGCTTGTTCTTAAAAGGGAAGTGTATAGGACCAACATTGATGACAACATGAATGTCCCTGAAGAGTGTGTTAAGTAAAACAAGCCAGCTACATGGCTTCACTGTGTGAGTGAGCAAAATGAAATTGAGAGCGATGATCGCTACCAGTTCAGAGAGGACAAGAAATGGGAGTAGTAAAGTAAAACTGAGAATAAGCCAAGTGATTCCATGTGCAACAGGAGGATTGCAGTTGATGGTGTTCATTATATAGAAATATTTGCTAACAGATCAGATTTTGACCCACAAGAAGGGTTCACTACAGAGGACCTTACTTAGCTGTAACAATCCTTTCATTGTATATGTGCGTATCCCACTATCGTGCTATATATCTTAAATACCTACAGTTTAAAAAGCCAAAATGCAATTTCAGTAGCCCTTGCTTCTGTGTCAGGCCATCTAGCTATGCCTGGATATGTAGGTACTTGCTTCACTCTTGTTTCTGTGAGTCTCTACTTTAATGGCATGTGCTTTATCCAGTATTTATTCTTACCTTCTTAGCAAACCTCAGTGCTCTTCTACACTACCAGTTCTCCTCAATAACCCCCCATTTTTCACTGTCAACTTTTCCCTCTCTTGCCCCACATCTGCTTCACTACTTTTATTTCTTTGCTTCTCTGTAAAACGTAACTGTGTGCAAGAGCTTTCTGTACACTTGAACCTGGTTTCTACCTTTCCGGGCTCTCCTCTCAGGCCTGTCTCCCTTCTTTTTCACCCTAAATTACTGCTGTGGAGGCCACAATTACCTCTATGTGACTAAATCCAACTGCCACTTGGCAATCCTCATCTTACTTTACTCGTCCACAACATTTGACAGAGAATGGTATTATTTGGCATTTAAAGCATTTTTCAGTGCCTGGATGCTTGAACAGTATAATTGCTGCATTTCTCCCTCTTCTGAGCAAGGCATTAGACTATTTTATCGAGTGCTTCTACTGATGACTTCTGTTTGTACTGTAAGGTTTGGGCCTTGGAATTCTTTATTCACAATGCTTTCTTAGCCCCAATCATGTGTCTTATACCACCTATATTCTAATACTCTCAGGTATTTATCTCCAGCTCAGATCACTTTCCTTAGCTTTTCACTGATATCTAATTATTCAAAACTTGCACTTAACATCTAAGAATAGTACAGCATCTCTCCTGAATCTGTGGTACGGGGTCTACATTATAAATGGCCATGCCTGCGAATAATTTTCTGACCCTTTCTCTTAAACTAATCTCTCCAACAATCTGCCCAATCTTAAAAGTTCAAGCTACAGCTGCACCTGTATCTCACATTCCTTCTCCAATTTGTCAACTAATCCGTTCAGCTCCACCTTCACGATACCTCCGTCCGACCACTGCGCAGCACTCTCATGAAAGCACCCATCTCCGACCCCCTCACCAGGAGCGCTGCCATACGTTAGGACTCGTTTCCCTTCCTCTCACTCCACTCCGCAGATTGTAGCATAGCTGCGCCACGCCTTCTAACGATTTGCAGTTACAAGCAAAGAAATCCAGAAAAGTCTAGAGGAGCTTTAATTTTTCCTTCTTCTTGGTTCTTTTTTTTTTTTTTTTTTTTTTTTTTTTTTTAATTTTTTGTTCTTGTTTAACTGTTTCCTTCTTACTCAGCCTCAATCTTGTTCTCTAGGCACCAGTCCTAAGCACGCTGCCACGTGATGGCTTTGGGTCTGCTCGTCTGACCTTCTGAAATTGCCTATGTTGAGCCCGCAATGAGCCACGTTCAAGGACTTTTCTCAGTTCATGATCTGTTAAATGGATCTCTTACCATATATATTGCTATATAATGTAAGAATTTAAATATGACTGAAGACAATACGAAGGCTAATCTTTTCACCTGAATTCTCTAAATTCAGAACTAGAATGTAATATATTCTACAAATGAAGTGACTAGTAGTTCCATGTACAACTCAGCAGGATTTTGAGGGGAGCACCCAAGTCAGGGTTGTCAAATAACTTGCTTAAATTGTCAACATGCTTAACTGAATACATAAAAGCATAAATATTCTGCACATGGATATCACATGATGTTTTGATATGTGTATACATCAGGTAATATCTGTATCAGGGTAAATATGTCCATTTCATGTCATCAAACATATCATTTCTTTGTGGTAAAAGAATTCAAAATGTTTGCTTTAGTTCTCTTTGAATGTAAACATATATTTGTTATCTAAAGTCCTTGTGCTAGGGCTGGCCAAGGAGCTCAGCAGACTAAAGCACCTGTGTAAGCAGAGTGCAGGGGCTGGGGTTCAATCACGGCACTGTTCACTCAGTCTCAGAATTCATAACTTAGGGTAGTCCTGGAAGACATAGTGAACCTGAGGAATCTCGGCCTCATCCACCTTGTGAGAAGAGGTGTCCTGATGGCTTGCAGGTACAAGCTGAGTGACTGGCATATGCTGTCTATGTGAATGAATACACGCTGTGTTCTCCACGGGGTGATCAAAGCACTGAACACTATGTTTTTCAGACTGCATCCCTGATGCTCACCACTACATGACTGTAGAACAAATTTGCCCATTTCCTTTTTCATCAGTCTTTTTAATGCATTTGTAGCACTGTGCTCTGCAGAAGTGAATTTGTAATGCTTGAAGCATTAAGGAAGGTAAGCATCTTTTCTATGTTCAGGTGGGATATAAATTATTATTTTTTTCTTGTCTGAAGGCCTGTTCACATCTTTTGTTCATTTTCTGCTTTTGTCCTTTAACAAATTGAATTACAGAACATAAATTCTCGTATTTTACATTTTGATGTTTTCTTCTTTAAGATCATGATTTGCAGGACGGAATCCTCTTCCTTTTAACAGAGTATGAAATAGTATTAAACTAGAAAAATTATAAGTGGCACAGAATTTCTCTTACTGAAGTAATATGAATTTCATAGCATTTGTTGTAATGCAAAGAATCGTTCAACCAGTAATTCATACTGCCAGATATATGCATGGAAAATTGGAAGAAAAAAAAAGAAACACATGAGCAACCAAGAAGTGAGAAATGAGAAACAATTGAAAGAAAGGAGACAAAGCAAATTAAGCACTATGGCAAGATAAAATCTTAAATAGTATATTTTAATATTTTTGAGTGTCTCTGTTTTGTCTATTGATCAATAAATATTTCCCACTCCAACTACATGAAAATATTTTTACAACTTATATTATAGGTTATTATTATAGTTTTTATGCTTATCTATGCAATTTTTCTAAAATAATTTGTAAATATAAAACTGAATGAGATAACACATTATCTTCCTCTCTTTCACTGAATTGTAACCTATGACAAATATTTCAT
>PVKA01042571.1:0-17332 GCA_004027165.1 Ctenomys sociabilis | reverse complement strand
ATGTTGGAGAGGTTGTGGGGAAAAGGGAACACTTCTCCACTGCTGGTGGGAATGTAGACTGGTACAACCATTGTGGAGGTCAGTATGGAGACTCCTCAAAAGAATAGGACTAGAAATCCCATTCAAGCCAGCTATCCCCCTACTGGGAATTTTCCCAAAGGATTTGGATACACTGTATCATAGAGATATATGTATACCTGAACACCTTTTAGACCCTTCCCTAAAATACAGAAAGAAAAATAAACTTATTGGGCTTCATCTACCCTCCGTTTCATTACCAATAAAGTAATAATAACAGTAACTACTTTTTGGAAATAAAGAACAGGCTAGATTAATGTGCACGTGCATTTAAGAAAAACAACTGATCCTCAGAAAGTATAAAATTATCAATTTCATTCTTATCATTGAGCACAAAAACAACTGTGTTAGAGTTACATTCTTGAGAGTTTTGGTGAAAAGTAATTAATACCTCTCTGAATGGTTGAAGCAACAAATGAAGATCATATTGAGGAATGAAAAAAAATCCACTTATTTTAGCATTTATCACAAATCATCCCCAACAGACTGAACTGCAAGCATTGATTCATGGAGGAAGGCATGCAATAGCTCCTCAACCTCACACTCTGAGCACAGCCCTCTTTAACAGTCAGCAAAATAACTACAGCCTGATCTCCTCCACAGTCATCATTTTACTGAGCAGTGTGAACTTCATGAGAAATCACCTTCCTTTTCTCCAATCATTACTTTTCATTATGCTCTGTTGTTCTCCATTTCTTGGTCCTTGTTTCAGATTCTATGGTCTCCAGAGTTTTTCAGATTAATGAAAATCCCCTGTTACCAATGAGGACTTCCTGTAGGGATTTAACAGGTCTTGTTCAATCTCAATCAATATTTGACCCTCTGGTTCCTGGCTTCTCCTCCACTACCTCAACTCAATCCTGCAGTGGGAAGAAGGGTCTGGACTTCATTTTCTCACATCCTTTCTGGTTTTCCCCTTCCTTTTCTGATTTTTTCAGAGAAATGATATAGGAAAAGTAAAAGTTAGAAAAACTGCTTTTTGATGTAAGCTGCTCTGCATTTTAGCCTTCCCAGATTAATCCTGGCCGACCAATAACAGTTTCTGTTGGTCAGACATTCAAATTGCAACTTTATTAGGTATACAAAAAGTTTTCTTGGGAGTTTTGTAAATATTCCGTGTTACACAGGAAGCACCCAAAGTTGATCCAGTATTTGGTTTATCTTTTGAAATTCTGCCTCATTACTATCCAACTAATAAATCTCCTCTCTCCTAGTCTGTTACTGTGGCATTCTCTTGCTTCACTAAGCCACCTTGGAGGCAAGACACTTTGAAGAGCTCTGCTTTTCACAGCATCCTCTCAAGCCTCGGAAAGCTCAACTATCCTTTTCATACCACATGGTGGAAAGGCAGGATGTTCTCTGATGCTCCTTGTGGTGCTCTGTCATGATGGCTACTCCAGCTACTTTCATAATTCCACACAGAAGCAAGCCCCAGTCTCCTAGTTCAGATTCTCCTTCTCAAACATCAAGGCGCACTTGTACATCACCCTCATGATCCCAGCCCCCCTAGCTCCCACCTCAACCTACCCCATCCCCAGATTCACCATTCTGTACTCTGGCAGCCCTTAGGGAAGGCATAAGGATATTTCCTTTTACTCATTTTTTTGTGTGTTTGTGGAACCAGGGTTTGAATTCAGGCCCTTATGCTTGCCAAGCAAGCACTTATTCTACTCAACCATCTCCCCAGTCCCTCCTTTTACTCCTTTTACTTTTTTAATTACCCTTGCCACCTTTTTATTATGTACTCAAAGCCCCCTCACTTGGCTTAAATGAGGAAACCTCATTCACTTACCTAAAAGGACAGGATAGGTGCCACAGTCCTTACCAGAAAGTAAGCAGCTCATTATGCCTAAATATTTTTGTCTCTTCTCTGCCCCATATCTTCCTATGAGGTCAGCTGGCTACATATTAGTAAGCATAGAATTTGGATAGTAGGTTAAATTTACAAGAAAACTATTTGAAATATTCCATAAAGTAAAAGAGGAAGAGGGCACCTTTATGAAAAATCAACTGACAAAGTACACCTGAAAGTCTATTCTGTGGTAAGCTACCTGTGTTTTTATAAGAGCGACCCTGTCTTGATGATTGTAGTTTTGTTGTATATACTGAAATCAGGTAACATAATTCTTTCATTAATATTCATTTAAAAATTTATTTGATTATGTAGCTCCAAATAAATTTTAGAATCAGCATGTTCTTTTCCTCAATTTTTTTATGGGATCACATTGACTTCATCCACCTACCTGGAGGATATCCACATCTTCACAATATCAAATCTCCTAATTCCTTAATATTTATTTAGGCCTCCTTTAGTTTTCTCTCAACTGTTTCTAAAGTATTCAGTGTACTTGTTTGGGGCCTATTCTGTTAATTTTATTCATTAACATTTTATTTGTGTATATTTTATATTTTAGGTATCCTTATACAGCACTTTTTTTTTTCTTTTTTTTTTGGCAGAACCAGGGATTGAACTCGGGCCCTTGTGCTTGCCAGGGAAGCACTTATTCCACTGAGTCATCTCCCCAGCTCCCTTAGGTATCCTTATAAAAGGAGTTATTTTAAAAGTTTACTTTCCAGTATTTCCTGTTTTAATATAAATAAATCATTCACCTCTTTGTACTATCCTCATTTGCTATGCCCTTGCTTAATTTGTTCATTGGTTCTCAATGATTTTAGAGATCTTGCATATTTCCAATGTGAAGAATCTGTGAAAGGGAACAGTTTTGTTCATTCCTCCACACACTTTATAATTTTTATTCTTACCTTACTATAATGACTACAATCCTCAGAATAACCATTCATGAATGAACCTAGCACTTCTCCTACTTCACCTATCTTCATCCTTTCTTATCCCCTTAAAAAGAAGCTGAATTGCTTAGAAGACCTTGGTTTGAAACAGACTTGAATTCTAACTCTAGCTCAGCCTCCTGTGGCTGTGTGATTCTGGCTACATAGCCTTTGATCTGTTGCTGAAAACTGTAAGTCTTTTCTTCATTTTTAAAATAGAAATATTGTCTGTTTCATAGACAGTTATGAGAAATAAGTGAAATAAATCACATAACACGAAGTGGATATGAATAACTGCCATTTCCCTTCTACTTTTATAAATAATCCCTTTCAAAGGCCGAATCACGAATTGAGTTCTAAATACTAGACTTCACTTTTATAAAATCACTAAAAACAAAAGTTCAGTTTTCAAACAGGACCATGGTTTGAACTCTGTACAGTTTACTATTAGATAGTTTCTGTTTTTAACTTTGGCAGTACCAGGGATTGAACTCAGGACACTGCGCTTGCCAGGCAAGTGCTTATTCTACTGAGCTATCTCCCTGACCCAAAGTAACACTTTTTGAGGCTCTTAAAGTAGAATGTAACACATTCTTTAAAAAGAAAAAGTATTAACTTGTAGATCCAAAATAGTATTATCTAACATGGACACCAACTGTATATCTTTAATATTGGGCTATTTTAGATAGTTCCAAGATGAAAATGCAGCCTCAAAATACAAATACCTCAAAATACAAATACTCAACTACATTAAAAAATGTCATAAGGAATATAGTTAAGGGGAATGAATAATGAAAAATTAGTAAAACTTCCTTTAAAATTAAATACGTTACGACCAACTGTGTGACACTGGAAAAGCTGTGTAACCTTGGTTAACCTGTTTTTTCTTCTACCAAATGGTGATACAGGTATTTGTCTTATTAACATTAGAGCCATGGGCTGGCCAGATAGCTCAGCAGACTAAAGCTCCTGCTTAGGCAGAGCACAGCAGCCCTAGCTCAATCCCTTGCATGTCGTGCCAGCCCCACCCACGGGCCGTGCTGAGATGGCAGTTGAGACTGGGAATGGTGGCGTGTGCCTGTAATCCCAGCACTTGGGAGGCTGATAGCAGGAGGATCATTATGAATCTGATCTATATTGAGACCCTATAGACCCTATACTGAATACAACAAAAATATAAAAAATTAAAAAACATTTATAGACCCTCCCTAGTGGACAAAATCAAAGTAATATGTCTGTGAAAGCATTTCAAGCCTTTTAAAATAAAATATGTTACCAAACTAGACCACTTATGTTTCCAGTTGTAATGACCCCACCAGAATCCTCTTATGATACAGAACCCAATTTTAAGATTTTATTTGCCATCTGATAAGTCATGAAAGTGAGCAACACCACAGCTCCAAAAAGCTAATGAAGGTTCCAATTGAAAGCAACAGCTATCAAAACTTCCTTTCCATGTCAGAAATACACTATCTTACTCCAAGTCCTATGTATGTATGGTTTATGAGGGACAACCTGGCACATAAGTTTGGAACAGTTGCTCTCCTAACTGACCTCAAAGTTCACCTGCTGGTCTGATGGGCTCTTGACATATGCAGTAACGTGGCTTGTGGAACCTCCTTTGGATCAGACTTCAGCCTTAACTACAGAACATTACCACACTTCCCTCAGCGTCATGGTGTTTTAATGCTAAAGAGATTACAAAAATCTCACATAGCAATAAAAGGCAAGGTAAACAACGCTAGCCCTGATATTTCCATTATAATGAGCATTCAATATATCAGTTTAAGCTTTGCAACTAGCTAATTCTGAATTGGAGTCAATGTTTACCACTAGCTAGATCTATAATGTTGTCTGTAAGCTTCAGGTGTTTTTAAATATAAAATATTAAAATTTTAGTAAGCATTCACAATTTTGTTCTTTATATGTTGCCTGGTACATAATAAGTACGTGAGAAAAGTAAGCATTCATAATTGAGTGTATATCCTCCAGGATAGTTTTCAAAAATCAAACTATTGTGATAAGTAAAGCTACTTATGCTGTATATTTGGTTTTCTTTCCAAGCAGAGTAAGCCTGTACTTTCCCCCACCTCTTATGATAAGTGTACACTTATGATTCCTTTTGAACAATAAAATATGAGTGGAAATGGCATGAAGCTCTTCAAAGGAGAAGTTTCAAAGGGTCAGCATGGATTTAAGTTGCCACATTTTTAGCTGCCACAACAATAGCAATGATTTGGCTAATGGTGCTGTCTGAGATCTACAATTAGTAAAACAATCAATGCACTCTATGTAGGTAGCATGCCCAAGAAATAATATTTCAGCAATAAAAGATGTGGGAGATATTTGTTACTAGCCTCTTCTAAACTATACAGAAATAAAAGTCATATAATTAACTGAGTGCTCACCATATTCTGAGAACTGCTATATACAGTACATTGAGTGTTTACTTATCCAGTTTTCACAGATAATCCAGTAAAACTACCTGCAGTATTCTTATCCCATCTGCATAGGATTAGAAAGGATCAGATGTGTGACCAAGGTTGCACAGGCAGTACTCAGTCAAAACAAGACTCAAATCACTGTATTAACCTGTGACACTGTGCTATTAATTTCCCTTACACCTCCTATAATGGATGCTGCAATATCCACCCAAAGCCTTAGGTTTGGTCCCTCCTTGAGAATTGTAATTGCCACACACAAGTTCAGGTTCAATCTCTATGCAACTGCTGGTGGTTCTATTAAATTTCTACATCATAGTTCCCCTTCTGCACTGGCCCTTTATTGCTTTCCTCATGTTGTTCCCCAAAGCATTCACCAAGAAACAGTCTTCATGTAATCCCAGAGCCATAGAATGTGTTTCTTACAGACCCAAAATAGCAATTCCTTTCTATTAAAACACAGGCAATGGATTAACTCATTGTGCAATAAATTGCCAAATCCTTGTTGAACAGTGCAGTTCTCAGAAAAAGCAGAATCACTAGGCTTTCTAGGTAAAATTTAGAATTAGGAACTCTGTCAGGTTAATGGAGATCTGGAACCTTCTACTTTCTTGGGAAAACTCAGTATACTTCATTTCTCATAAAGATAACCATAGTTGTTCAGATCCTAAAAGAAAGTCAAAGGACAGGCCAGCAAGATAGCTCAGCAGATTAATGTGCCTGCTTAAGCAGACTCAGGGACTGGGTTCAATACCCAGCGTGCCATGCATACCAGACATGCCATGCATTGCTGGCCTTACCCTCAGGGTGTGCTGAGATGGCGATTGAGACTGGGAATGGGGTCGTGTGCCTGTAATCCCAGAGCTTGGGAGGCTGAAAAACAGGTAGATCACTACAAGTTCAATCTGTGTAGTGAGATCCTGTACACCCTGTACTAAATACATTTTAAAAGAAGATTAAAAAAATAAAGAAATCCGAAGAATCGTTATATGTTTACCATATAACAAATGATAGTTGGTTGTTATGACATTTATTCATATTTGCATGGAGAAATGAAAGTTCGTTTTCAAGAATGTATATGTCTCAAGAGACTAGAAGCCATGTATCTTTATCATACCAAGCATTATATATCACTGTTTTAGTTACATGCAAAAATGCTATTGAAAACAGATGCCTTAAATTTATTTCTAAGAAATGAGGAGTACAACCCAAAATTTAATTCATAATCCATCAGCTCCTTGTGGACAATTTAACTTAGTTTGACACTCAATTCTAATAAAATTTAAGGCAGACATGTATTAGTTGTATTTCTTTTATGATAATTGTATATTTCTCATAATTTAAGCTCTACCTCTGTATTCTCAACATTTCTTCAAGGAAAAAAATACATGTTTTAACAAATCTCAAAAAACTAGGCAGAATCATAAGGGCAATAACAAACACAATGTACAAAACCAGAAGAGGCTGAATAGATCTATGGAATTTAATAATTTAAAAATCACTGTATAATTTACCTTTATATATGCATAGCTTAAACATTTTATATATCTTTGCCATATATTGCTATTGATTAAAGGCCTTCCCATATTAGATTGCCCAGAAGAAATTAGATTAGTACATTTTCTTCTTTATGGTGATTTGTTTTTATTCTTCACCTAATCAGAGAAGATTGAATTCAGCAATGACAGCTTGAATGCAGCAATGAGAACTTAAAATCGAGTAGCATATAGAATTTTATCTATATGCTATTATTAAAATCGAGTAGCCCTTAGAATTTTAGAAGAGCTTCAGTGTGGAGTTTGAATTTATTACACAGGTAACAAAGCCCCTCTTACGAGCATTTCAAAATGTAAATAAGAAGTTCCTATTGCTTCCTTTAATTTTATTGACTGCACATTAAATTATGTTAATACTTCAGTGGGGACATATTTTTGCATTCATATCATGGCCCACTAAATAATTGCTTTATTTTCACAGAATTACAGATAGGAGTAGAAAACATAAGCCCTGTAAATTAAGCAGCATTTCAGAGAAACTGTTGTTATAACCAAAGGAAAACAGCAAAGGAGGGAAATTCCAAGTTATAGAGTATTTTCAGAAAAATATAATCTTTAAAATATTGCAAGTGCCTAGACAATTCAAACTATAGAAGAATTACCCTAATTGGGTTCTTATAAGAGTTGGCTAGTGAGTAGAAGAGAATCACCTAAAACTAGCATAGTGTTTTTAGGTAAGCAGTTGCTTTTTCTCCAGCATAAGTGCCTTTGAAAACAATTTGCTTATTAAAACCAATAAGAACTTCTCCCCCAGCAATGTACTTTGTGTAATGATTTACATCTATATTAAAGGAAAGCTTGACTATACCTTGATATTGAAGTTTATAAATTCATATCCCAAAGTGACTTCCCCCTCCCGGGAGGTGCTCAGTCACAGTTAAGTACCTTTTGTGCTTTAGGTTGCTAGACTTCCACCTCATTTTTGATTTGTGTTTAGAAAAAAACTATGTGATGATTTTTCACTGAGTAATGTTTTTTCTATCAAAATAAATTTTATCAGTAAAATACCTGACTATCCATATAAAAGTACTTAAATTAAAACAAGGTTTTGAAACCTCAGTTCTCTAAATGCATTCATTATTTTTCTCCTTTACATTTTTTATCTTAGGAATAATTACTGATCCTGTGCTAGAATATCCCATCACATAGGGGTTCAGATGCACAATGAACCCCTAAGAGCAAGAACATACCAACACTAGTCTGTGACAACAAACCCTAAGACAGATTTGGCTATAGTAAAAAACAAAACAAACAAACAAAAAACCAGGAAGTATTTTGTTTAAGAGGATATATTAAACAGAAAGGGTATTTTCTGCTTTCAAAATAGTTACAGAATAGTTCTATAAGACAGTTTTAACAGCATTGAGTTCATTGATTTTTTTTTCAAATAATTGAGTATTAACAATTGGAAATGGAAAAATATTAAGTATTTTGTGCGGTCAGTATTTTAGGAAAGGTGGGTATATCTTAATGCAAAATAATGTTATCCTACATAGCTATAAAGAGGATTATATGGATTGTTGGTCCAGAGCACAAGCTCTGCGTCCACAGAATCAGAGTTCACATTTTCACCTCACAGCTTCCCAGATGTTTGACCTTGATTTATGACTTACTCCATGAGCCTCGGGTTCCTCTACTAATAAATGAAAACCATTATAATTATATCTGCATTACAGGATTATTATGATGATTAAATGCATTAATACATATAAAGCAATTACACCAGCACCTAGCAAATGGGAAAACACTCAAAAAATATTATCTGCCCAATTTTGCCACTTAATTCCTGCACACTGAAATGGACTTACACAGTCCCCTAATTTAATGGCCTACTTTGAACACTCACGCTATTATGTGTGCAGGTATTTGGCAAAGCTTCCTCTCATTGAAAAATGTGGTTATACCATCTGGACATTGAAAATAAGACTTTAAAAAACACTTGGTATTATAAAGAATTGTGACCTACTTACTGCTGGTCTGTTAAACAGCCCAGCCTTTCATACCTTAAGCTTAGAACATAAGAAATGTCACACTGAGTTGTACCCGAAGCTTAACTATCTTGACATTATCTCTTTGACAGAGGCATCCAGAAGAAGGTAGACATAGTCAATTGTTCTTTATGTGACTAATCTTGGCCATTTAGGAACATATGTGACCCTCTGTGTACCTTTCCTTTGTCTACCTATCACTTATCAATCTTTACCAAACCTTTTAAATTGCCTTGGAGTTTTCATCTATTCCACCCCATGAGGATGGGAAGTGATTGTATTAGTTTCTTTTTATATTTATCCTCAAAAAGTATGAATTTTATTCTACACTAAGATCATTTTTGTTCTAGAATTCCACAAATAAGGAAATTAACATTAAAGTAAGAAAAGAAAGAAGAGTTATACAGAGAATTTTATTAAATTGATAAAGCCTGTAGGAATGTTTCTTTCTGAAAAATCAGTTACTCTTATGACTCATATCATAAACTTTTAATCTGGTCAGTGAACATACTAAGACATATATAGTTCATCATAATAGAAGCAATGGATCCGTCTTGAACATGCTTCTTCTTTTATTAGACATAAATTCTGTAAGTACAACAATTTTCATGAACAAGCTTTATGTTCTACTTTTGAGAGATACGTGTAAGTATATAAAATTGCTTCTTATATTCCTTTCCTAAGATGATGCTAGTCAAGTAAGAAAACCATCCTAAAATAACATTTTACAGCTCTCTAAGTAAAAGCACAAAGCACTACATCTTCAGAAAGAATAATTCCACTGTATGAAAAAGACCCCCAGAAATGAACATGTGCAGTGTCAATGCTCATGTTATCTTAAAACTTAAAATGTTCCCAATGCCTAAAACCACAGAAACTTTCCTAGTTTTACCTTTGTTGTTTCCAAAAGAGCACAGCAGTGCCAGTCGTAGTGCTGCATAACTGTAATCTCAGCAATTCCAGAGTGGCTCAGGTACTCATAGTGACTGAGGCAGAAAGCTCACAAGGTAGACCCCAAAGTGATGAATGTAGTGGTTTAATAAGATTTTAGTGAATATCTGAAAAAACGAGTCTGAGCCATAGAACAGTGTGAAGATGCTGAGTTTAAGACTTGGTACTTCAAAAAAAAGAAAAAGAAAAAAGACTTGGTACTTCAAAAGTAAATAGCAGATAATAGATGGATGACAGACAGATGATAGATAGATAGATGATAGATGGATAGATAGATAGATTGATTGATTGATTGATTGATTGATTGATAGATTATAAATAAATTGCCACAGGTTCATCTCACTATGAAGACAAAATTGATAAGAAATAGTACTTCCTTATCAGAGGAGTTTGCTCAGGTTGTAGATACCAAGACATGACCTCACTTTCTTGGCACCAGGTCCAAAGAGAATTTAGAACTCTTGTTAACAGGCATCACAATATAATGACACCGGCCACCAGAGCTCACTTGGCCAAAGAAGGTCAACAGCAAACATCCTGAGCTCTTTCCCCACTTTGCAAGGCAGAAAAAGCATCTTTGAACAACTACAAAGATGGCTTACTTCATCCAGGTGATGTTGCAGGACCTTGCAACTGTGAGAAACAACCCAGAGAAGACTTACCATACATGGCCAATAGGTGCCCCAAGCTAACAAGGAGCCCCTAGAAGATCTCCCCAAGCTCAGCCTCCAGATGTAGAAAGGCCCCAAGGATCCTAGGGAAGGTCTCCCCAGGAACCCAACCAATATTAAAAAGTCCAAAGAAAGTCTTCCTGTCTTACCAGGGAACAAAAGACCTCAGAAAGTCCAATTAAAGTTACCCAAGGCCCCAACACTGAGAACAGAAAGACACCAAAGAGCCCAGAGAAGGCATCACTAAACCCAGCCACCAAGCACCAAAAGACCTCAAGGAAGCTACAAGTTTCCAAAGGTCAAAAAAACAGGTGCACAGACCCAATAAGCAGCCCAGAACAGGTCTGCTGAGGTTTGATTTCCAGTCATGGAGAACAGCCACTGCACACAGAGAAGTCTCCTTAGGCCCTGTTACTGAGGGCATAAACATATCAAGGGGCCTATGGCAGGTCTCTCTAGACCAGACAACAGAAGACCGGAGACACCAGCAACCCAAGGAAGGTCTGCCTAGAAGTGCACTTTCCAGGCCTGTCCCTTAAATATCCACAGATACTGAGAAGCTCAGGAGAGCTCTTCCCAGGGGAGGTCTTCTCAGAGGAAGTCCTCCTAGGCCTGGCTCTGAAGCACTCAAACCACACCAAGGAGCAAAAGGAGATTTATCTCAGGACTGGCAACCAGACAATCTAAGCTATTAAGAAACTCAGGTGAAGTCTTCTCAGGCTTGATCAGAGGGCAACAAAACACAAGGAGCCCAGGGGAGATAGTCTCAAGACTAGCCAGAAGATGCACAAGGAAAACCAAGGATCCTGGGGCAGGGCAGTCTTCCCTAGCCTGCCTACCAGGAAACCATAGACACTGGCAACTCCAGTGCATGTTCACACTGGCCTAGCCCATGACTGTTAGCAATTCACTAGTCTGGGAACCCTGCAGAAATCTTGCCAGTGTGGTCAGTATATGCAGCCAGATCATATTCCCTCATGGAGCCCCTGGTGCCCCACTCCACAGTCTGTCCACCAGGACTCCAGGGCATATAGATGGGAAGGGTCACCTCCTTTGCTTTTGGCTGGAAATACACTCTGAGATGTCCCCCAAAACCTACCATCATTGACCCTGCTGTAGCACTACAAGTCCACTGAGGCCAAGAGCAAGACTGCATGGATTGAAGCCTAAACTGAAGTTCTACATGCAAAGCTTGTGCCAGCTCCACCTGTAGGTCCCTCACTGGCTCTGGTAACTTGGCAAGGACCACAACCAGGAACCCCTTCTCCACCAACTCTCAGACTGGGGCTTCTGGTGGTTCTATAGAAGTTGTTAAATCTTGACCTCAATTTGCAGCCATTTCCTGCCCCATACCTGCCATCTCTCTCTTCCTGTTGCACTATTTTTTTTTTAATTTACTGCTATCCCTATTTACCATTTTTATGTAACTATGTGAACATACTAATTTTAAAAGATAGGGCCGGCGGTATAGCTCAGCGGACTAAGCACTTGCTTAGGTAAGCGCAGGGACCAGTGTTCGATCCTTGGTTCCCCCAGCCGCGCCGGCCCCGCCTTTGGGTGCGCTGAGCCGGCGATGCAATCCGGCCGTGGTGGCGCGCACCTGTAATCCCAGCACATGGGAGGCAAAAAGCAGGAAGATCGCTATGAATGTGGACTGCATGCATAGTGAGACCCTGCACCAAAAAAAAAATAGAAAAAGACAAAAAATACTAATTTTAAAAGATAAAAGATGATGTTAGATCTACACAAGTCTTCACTCAATATAAGTTCAAGTATTTATATAATTGCACAGGGCAAGAGAAATAAAGCTCAGTGACACAAAGCACACACCCAACAAGTGCGAGGTGTGAGTTTAATCACCAGTACACAATACCCCCACACACACAAAAAAAGGGAAGATGCAGAATTGAATGGTGTAGACTGATATTAAAGTTTGAAAATCAATACATGTGGTTACACTTTAGGTCAATGGTATAGAGTTGTTATCATCTACTTCAGATTATACTAATACTTATTCCTATGGATCTATGTTGTTTTAATGTTTTTTATTGTAAAAGACAATCAAGCCATCTTCTACTTTTTTCTTCAAATACAAAAATCAAGTAACTAGAGCTTTCTAAATATTAATTATAAAGAGTATTACTAGCCCTCAAAGTTATTTTATTTAAATTTTGTCCTAAAAGTGGTGACAGAAGTTTGGATTGTATAACAGCTCTATACCCAGGAATTTCCCATACAAAGACCTTCATATGATACGTACCACACCTGTTTCAACATTACTTTATTATACAAAAAGCTGAAACAATTCAAATGTTCATCAGCTGATTATGGTTACACCAAATGGGTGCATTGATAGCTGGGGCGCTATTAAGCAATTAAAAGGAATGACATACTATACTGATTGACACTACCAGGATTATCCTCAAACTTATCATGCTACACAAAAAAGACAGGCACAAAGGTCTACATACTATAAGTTGCTGTTCACCTGAATGCACAGAAAAAAACAAGTCTTTAAGAAAGTACATAATGAATTGTGTGAGACAGAAGATGAGAGTGCAGAATAACTACAGAGACCTACAGGGAATCTTTGTGGTGTGTGGGAAATACCCTAAAACTGACTTGTAGTGGTACTTGTTCAAATCCACAAATAATCTGAAAACATCCTTACATCATACACTTAAAATGAGTAAACTTTTCTTTTCTTTTCTTTTTTTTTTTTTTTTTGATACAGGGTCTCATCATGTAGTGCAGGCTGGCCTTGAAAATTCATTTATGTAGTCTAGGCTGACCGCACACTGTTAGTGATCTTCCTGTATCAGCCAGCCTCCTAAGAGCTGGGATTACAGGCATGTGCCACCATATCTGGCCCAAAATGAGTAAACATTTTAAATGAAGCTGTTGTGGGGGAGATAATTTGGAAGACTTCATTTGAAAGGGATATGGAAGGGACTGACTGACCTTATTTATCAACGAATTCATAAAGAGACCTCAAGATACTCACAAGGGCTATATATTGGTTGTTTTCAGTCACACGCTTGATTGATTAGAAACAAATACACATGAATATCAAGTCTATAATGACCAAATACTCCAAAAACTGATAAAAAATCACTTCAATAATTAACTCTATTACTTTTCACCTTTGGATTTATTAAACCTCCCCAAATGTCTACATGTAAGCCCCTTAATTTAGTGCACAAATGAACACATTATCATGGCTGTGCAGGAAATATATCTAGAAAAATCTTACCCAGCATATCATAGCAAATTCATACAAGTCACATTATACATCAGTAGTCTGAACCCTATACTCTATTGGCATTCTGATTCCCTCCTGCCCTCCCTTCCTCTCTCCCTCTGTCCCTTCCTTTCTTCTTCATATCCTATAAATATTTATTAAACATCTCATATATTTCATGCATGCATCTCATCCTTAGATACATATCTAAGGAACTCACAAAATTATAAGTTCCATAATATATTAGTTTTCTATTGCCACATAACAATATGATCCTAAACTCAGTACCTTAAAAAAACTACACGTTTTTCATTTTGCACTGTCTGTGCTCAGGATTCTCACCACTAAGTTGACAGATATTTTGCACGGCTGTAATCAAGATGGTGACCAAGCTGTATTCTCACCTGAGGTTCAAACAAGAAAAATCCGCTTTCTTATTCATAAGATTGTTGGCAGTAGTTGACACTCCATAAACTGTAATACAGGGGGTCTTCAAATTTCTAGTCACCCATTTTCCAGAGCTACCTCAGTTTCTTGCCATGTGGTTCTCTTCCACTTAAAACATGGCAGATTACTTGTTTAAAATTAGCAAAAGAATAAGTGCTTGCCTAGCAAGCACAGGGTCCTGAGTGCAATCCCTGGAACAGAAAAAAAAAATCAGTAAAGGAGAGACATTCTCATCCCAAGACAGGGTTACAGTCTTACATAATACGACCATATTCATGTAATCACATGTCTACCACTGTTGCCACATTCTACACTTGATCTTCACTAAAGGCCAGAGAAGCAATGACTTGTGCCACGTTCTATTGCTCAGAATCAGTCACAGATCCCACCCATATTCAAAGAATTGAGGCTGAGAGATGGGACTCACAGAGGTACCCACAGGCTGCTTTCAGTGGCTCACCTTCTGCCCTGCAATGATTCATGTTGCAAAACACACTCACCGTCACCAAAGAGCCCTCAGTGTCACTTCCCATTACAGCGTCTTCCCAAAATCCAGAATCTCATGATCCAAACCAAGCCCAGCAGAATCTCATTAGCTAAACCAAGTACTGGTGCTCACATGGGGTCTCTGAGTTGAGACATTGATCTGTCAAGCCATAGAGATAAGTTCTTTGCTCCCTGAAACCAATACACTGTGGCCGAACAGACATCAGAAAACCTCTATAGGCAGGTTGCTGTTCCTGTTCAAAAAGATAGAAATTTGAGGTGCAAGGAAGTCACTGGTCCACAAAAATTCTGAAAGTCAGCTTGACAAATATTGAGAGATCCTTGTCTGGGTTTCAAAACCTGCAATAATTTTTCAGCATTCTCAGACGTACCCTCTGGGTTCTGGGCTCTGCCCTGTGAACCTGTGGAAAATAAAACATATTTGTGGCTAAGCACTTCTAAGAACCTCCTTTCTGCTTATAAAATTTTGAGTATCTATCAACCGTTTTCATTCATTACTCTCTCAGCCCCTTCCAGTCTCAGCTAGCATTGTTTCTACTGAAACAATTTTGTTTTTTGTGGGTTTTCTATAGATGTCACTAATATTCATTCCATTAGAAAAATGTAAAATATACATAACCTTTCTAAATACCTTGTAACTTGATTTTTTTAAAAAAAATGTCAAAAGAGGCACAAGCCTAGTCTTCTCACAGGGCATTTTGTGTACCTGAGCACTCTTCAAAGTCCTTTGACCTCAAGGTGGTTCAGACACTTCCGCTGCTTCCTCCTGCTATTAGCAGGATCTGATAGCTGGTGATTCCCTCACTGAGGACACATAAGCCTACCACTTTTGCCACATTCTATGTTTCATCTTAGCTGAAATCCAGAGAAGCAATCACATTAGTGGATTTTGGAGGCAATTCGGCCATGAGAATGGGGCCCCTATAAAGGGAATTAGTGCCCTTAGTAAAAGAAACAGAACTCCTCACCTATATGTGAGGATAAGGCAGGCAGCTCTCTGCAAGCCAACAAGAAAGCTGTCACTAAAGATGGCCTATGCCAACGCCTTGATCTTGGGCCTCCAAGCCTCTAAACCTGAGAAGAAAGTTGTTACTCAGATGACTCAATCTGTGATAGTCTAATAGCATCCAAATAAAGCAAAGGACTATATAATTGAGTTAATTACAACATTTTATTCATTATACCTTTTTAGGTTGCCCAAGAAAAAAATATTTTAATGGAAGAAATTCTTAAAGCAATTGTGATAATGTGAGTAACATCAAAGATAATACATGTAGTCACCACTGCATTAGAGACAATTTTAGAATATATTTTACTGTTAACTGTTAAACTAGACTGGCAGCCTCCTTTATAATATTAGATAAATTGTTCTTGGGCTTGGCTTTAAAATATTTCCTACCTTAAATGATAACTAACTCTCACTGCTATTGCCTTTTTGCATACTTTTTAAATTTGTTAGTACATGTTTGGAGTACATCATGATTACAGTCAGCATGGGGAGTCAGTGCATGTATATGACACATCTTAATTCTTTTTGATTTTTAATTTTTCCTTCTCCTCTCCTTCCCTTACTCTCCATCATTTGGCCCTCTTCCCTTTTGCAAAAGATCTATCTCCCTGTTGTATTTTGCTCTATAATTTATTTGTTATTCTCAATGCTTTCTGTGCGCTAGTTTATTGAACCCTCATGGTAACTTGATATAGGCCATGCTATTTTGTTGACAACTTCCAGAAATAATAACCATATCCAGAGAGCTTGAGGAGCTTGTCCAGCTTCATGCAGCTGGTAATCAGTGAAGTTTGGATTCAAGTCCCAGCATCTCGCCACAAAATCCACACTCTGTGACAAACATGCCTTTCTCACAAGAGCTCTGTGAAAGGTTGCTAACTTGGCTTATGTTACTAAGGGGAAAAGTGTTCTCAATATTCCAATAGTTTTATATTATCAGTGTGCTTTCTGGTGAGTGTGTGGAACAAAGTGCAGTAATTTACTTGAATAAGCTAAGAAAAAAATATAAAGTATTATGAATTTAAATTGCAGGTATTGAGAAAAGGCCACTTGAATCATAAATGACAATCTTAGAGGAGTATTTATTAAGAAACAGTAATGATGAGATAGATCTGCTCTCGGGAAGAAGAGAGAATGCTCCCATACAAAAAGAAAAAAAGACTTTTTAATACTGAAATTCATTGTAGAGAGGCTTGACAACTAATTAGAACATGTAATAGGTAGCTTAAATAATATTCCTTGGAATGGGGACAGATTATTTAAATTTAAATAAGAAGAAAATGAAAATTTTCTTTAATCTTCTTAGGTGATTTCCCATCAACAAATTCAACAACAAAAATATCAAGATGATTATAGGGTTGTGCAATGGCTGCCTAGAAAATCTAGCAAATACTCCACTTCACTCTACTTCCCACTGTTAGGCACAGATTCCATATTCTGATATAAGTTACTTTTTGTGCCTCAGTTTATCAGTTACTTTTAATGACAGTGTTTCTAGAAACAGTAACATGTTTATAATAACTCTGTAACACCTTATAAGGAAGCCACTTGTTATGTGGAAGTAATTCTACCCACCTGAGACTGAGAACATACATGAGGCAGAAAGAGAGAGAGGCAGAGAAGGAAGGAAGGAAGGAAGGAAGGAAGGAAGGAAGG